>JAPMOR010113017.1:122348-188533 GCA_026543865.1 Argiope aurantia | reverse complement strand
ATACTTCAACAATATGTGAAATAATATATATATATATATATATATATATATATATATATATATATATATATATATATATATATACACTTTTTAAAAATTAAAGTAAACAACTTTAAAATGATAATTAATAACAATTTACATTATAACATTAATACTAATTATAACATCATTTTTACATTATTTTAACTTAAAATATTAGCTAGGTAAATACGAAAATGAAAGTAATTAAGAACATATTGTCATAAAATTTAGTTTTTCTGATATAACTAAGAATGATCCCCAAAGCGGAATTTGATTTTGAAAAAATTAAATCAAAACTATAGCAAGAAATTAAGTTTAATGAGTGTTTTGAAATTATTTTGAAATGGATTTCGTTGTCAAACGCTTACGTTGGTACCGGACCCATATGCCTTTCTCCAAAATTTCTCACCATACTATCACAAGATGTTGAATTTCAACGGATTTAGAGTAAAACATGCCAAGTATATCTTTTGTGGAATCGGATCTAGAATACATTAAACCGGCTACAGGCTATACTATCTCTCAAAAGGTTTGCTTAAAAGTCAGAGAAATGAACTTGAATAAAGGACTAAAACAAAACTGAAAATACAAAGGAACTGCAAATATGAGCTGGGGGATCTCTGATATTTTTATTTATTTGAAATTTATAGAGAGATCTCATTTGTAATAGAGTAAATTCATTTATAATCATAATAAAATAAAATAAAATATCTAGTATAAATAGGATAGTTGTAAAAAATGCATATTAACTAAACACTTTTTTTGAGAAAGCATTTGCACCATTTATAGAATTTCCTTCAACCTTTGTTACCATCACTTTACAGTTTCTCTTTCAAAGTCAATGCCATTAATATCTTTAAAATATTGTTACTAATTTATGCAAAGTTTGGTTATTTATTTCCAAGTTTCACTATTTCAATTGTTACACTTCCACAAATCATCATAAGACGTACAACAAATGACTCTTTGCCTGAATGATTATGAACTGCTTTCAGTATACCAATAAAGAATACTGTAAATGGATTTTCCTGTCGTTGCAAATCAATGCATATTTGTTTGGTTCCTTCATTTATGTGCGCGATCATTACTTTACATGTCGACTCGAACAAAGTGACAGTGCAGAGAAAATGACTCAATTCGAGCTATTGACTCGTTGTTTCTTATGATTAATATCTTTTATTATTGATGAAAGAATCACTGAATTGTTAAATGGAATCAATGAAAATGATCAGATATTTGAAATATCAAGGAAGATTTATGATGATAGGAACTTCCTACTATTATGGTTATTGCTGAAAATTTTAATGCCCGATTTCTAATGAGAATGCAGCCAATTCTTTTGTGAAATTAAGCTACTCGCTCATTATATAAGGTTTTTTATGAGAACTTAATATTAGACTCGATTTGGAAGGATTCATTGGATGCTGTTACATATCATTATCCATTGACATCCGGATAAATTTGACTTGAGGGGAAAAAGTAGGATGGATATTTCTTTGGACGAAGACTTCAGTTACAGACTTCCATACTTTTGATAATGCTATTTATATAGTTTTGTTAGTGTAAGATAAAGAGGCTCATTTGCCCTTGTTATAATATCGTGGATTTGAGATCTCAGGGAAGCTCTATCGCATAAGTGTTAAAAAAAATCGATTTTCGTGAGGAATAAGTTGGTTTAGAGTCAGTTTTTTGTTTTCCTTGCTGAGTTAGCCTTCCCAGAACAGCCTCTGCTCAATTTCAAGTATATATCAAATAGTGTGATTTAAGTTTTAAAAGTTCTTTCATAAAGTGAAAAAAAAAATAATTTTCCGAACGAAAACGTTCTTTTTTGGATGCAAATAAATTATTTCTATTAAGGTTACAAAAACGAAAATATTTTGGATGGAGATACAATTAAATTCTGATATAAAAGAACAAGTTTAGTTATTTCCATTTTATTAAGTTGTGTGTGTCATTAATGCTTTTAAGTTTTCAACAAATTTTACAAACAAGGACATTAATTTTCTCTTCACGTCGATTCGTTTCTGAATGTAGTGTTTAAATGTACGTTCTATTTAGCTAGAATTATCTTACAAAGTAATATTTCATTGATATTCGGTAGTTTTATTTTAAGCTGTTTGATATTATTTATGTACAGGAGTTGGACAAAAATATGGAAGCACTTCGTATGCTTATAAAGAAATTTTTATTCTAGTGAAATGTGAAGATGTCGCTGGTGTTTTCGCCTCCTGACTCCACTTACACAACGACGTGAATACAATGAGCAGCTCATCTTTCGAGAAGATGAATGGCGATGAGGACTCTTCGGAAGCCTAGGATGCAATGGACGAATCAAAGTACTTATGGAATGTAAAGCTTTGTCAAATAAATTAGCCGCACTTCACATTGTGTGAAACGAGCTTCTTTATTAAAAAAACAACAACCACCAAATCATCAGTATAAGGACTCATCCAGATCCAACAGCAATTGCGGACATCATTCGACAACTGGAGATGGAAATACCGCTACTGATGAAGAAAGAAAACATCTTAGCAAGTGAGATAACTTCTTTAAGTCCTTGCATTGCAGAGAGGTGTGCTCTCCACAATTCCAACCAAAAGCGTAATACAAATAGTAACAATAACTCCTCTTTAAACTTTCCACAAAAATAAATAACCCCAATAGCCAAAATATCCTGACCTCAAAACTTAAAAGAATCGCAAAAAATCAAACACAGAAATTCCAACCAACAATGAATTCGAATCCTAAAATGAAGAAAGCTATAAAGTTAAACTTCACCCCATCATGCTCAGAATAACTGATAAATATAATTTAACCCTTCAGGACATAAACAGAAAATTCCCTGGAACTGAAACTAGTCACTCAAATGGATATATAAGAATCTCTCCTAAAAATGAAGTAGATTACCGAAATATAATTAAACTGCTAAAAGGAAACAAACAAGATTACTACGCAATTAAAACTAAGGATGATAGACCTTTAAAAGTAGTCATAAAAGGCCTACCAATAAATGCTAACATTTAAGAAATCAAACTAGAATGGAACTTCTAAATTTCTACGTAGATAAAGTTATATAACTTAAACAACAAAGAACTAAATAACCCCTACCAATCTTCCTGGTCCAATTAATAAAAAATCATAAAACATAAAAAATATATCACCTGAATAAATTACTATACCTAAAAATTAGAAAGCTTTCAGAAGCGCTCAGATGCACAGTGCTGGAACTGTAACTTTTCCCACCACAGCTCTTCGACATGCGGAGGACAAACCACATGCTTAAAATGTGGGGAAAACTATCGAACATCAGAATACATGATCAAGAAAAAATTGCCGATCCCACCTGCATCAACTGCCGCAAGACAGGCCACCTCGATTCTCGGAGAAGATGCGAGATGTTCCCCAAACCAAAAGCAGTTACTTCCACCATCACCCACCCCAGCAATGTTAACACAAATTACAAGAGCGCCTACAGATCTAATAGAAGCTTCGCAGATGTCACTTCAAATAAAAATGCTCCACACCAGCAGCTGTTTAATTTTGACGACTTCCAACAGATGGCGCCACGCCTCACCGAAACAAACACGTGCCAAGAAAATCTAGATTTTAATGGACTGATTGAGTTACTCCAAGCACTGATTAACCTGAGAAAAGTCCTGATCGCAAACCACCGTAGTCGTTGCACTATTCTGTGCAGTTACAACTGCATCATGAACAGATTTCGATCGTGGGAAATTGTTGGAGCTCGTATGGTGGGTTTTCCATAAGCAAAATAGTTGAGTTGTTTGGTGTTTCAAGAGGTATTGTATTGAAAATTTTATCCCGCGTATTTGAAATGCTGGAAAACATTATCCGCTAAATAACAGCATGGACGAAAGTGTGTGTTGAATGATCGTGACAGACGATTATTAAGAAGGATTGTGACAAAAAAGACAGCTAAAAACAGCTACCAAAGTTATTGCTGAAATGAATATATTGCTCACAAATCCAGTCAGTACTAAAACAATCAGAAGAGAGCTCCATCATAGAGTATTTATGGCCGAGCTGCAATTCAAAAACCATTAATCAATGATGCTAATGATTATAACAGGGAAAATTGATGTTTAATTCATAAAGTCTGGACTGTGAAGCGACGGAAGATATGTTTTGTTTCCCACTTCTGGGCGAGTTTGTCGTGTCAAACGCCCTCCCAGACCTATAATACAGACTACTTGTTTCCAAGAGCGAAACATAGATGAGATTCTGTGATGATTTGAGCAGTCATATCGTAATTTTCTGTGGGTTCCGTGATAACTGCTAAAGACGCTGCTTAGCAAAAAACTGCTTAGCAAATTCCTTACTTTAGAATCCTTGCACTAAATTTAAAAAATTGATATCGATTGATAAAATTGCTCAGAAATGAAATTGATACCATTTAAAAGTCAAAAGTTTGAGTTTAGAAAAGGACGGGGAGGATATTTTTCTAGGATAATTTTCTCCGAAGTTACTATAGAAAACAGGAAAATTTTGGGTTACTTCTCGTAGCTTGAAACCAACCTGTCGTTGAAGATCTGTTTTTGCAACAGCTTTACCTTACTAGCCTCCATCTAAGCGATTCACCTATAATTGCTTTTAGTAATTGTTAAATCATTACTTCAGTCTTATTAAAAACGATGACAAAAGTTTTGTATAAAAATAGTGGTAGAGTAGTTCAAAGTTTTAATGTTGTCCGAAGGATTATCGCTAAATTTCCTTTTTTTAAAGTCATCTGCGCTAAATTTTCTAAATAATTTAAATTTTGGAATTAAAAGAATTCTTAAAAAAGTAATTTGTATTGCTGGAAAGATAAAAATTTTTTCGTTTTATAATGGTCTAAATTTTTTCGGAATAATTTCTTTCGAAGTTTCAGTGGATAAATGGCGAAATATTACTTATTTTTCCACATCTTGAATCGTTTCCTGTCTGAATACATCTGTTCCATTTGCACGCAAAAGCTCTACATTTCTTGTCAACATCTGAGTTACTGACTTATGCTTGATTTTAGACGTTGTTAAACCACTATTCTGAAGCAAACGATTGCCTGGCACAAAGATATGTATTGACATAAAGCAGAAATTAAAAAAATATATACTGGTAGAGTCGTTCAAAGTTAATTTTAATGTGTTTAAAGTCTTTTTTAAAAAAATTAAAAATTGTTGGAAAAAATATTGCACAAAAATGGAACTGATATCATTGAAATGGCAAAATTTAGAATTTTAAGACAATATCAAAATATTTTGTGTGGAATCATTTAAGCGGAATTTACTGCAGAAAAACGGCAAAATGTTTGTAAATTTTTAATTAATTGAATGATAATTTACTTTTGCACTTTAAAAAGTTAACACTATTTCTTTTCTTGCTTTAAAGAATAACTGTACAAAGTTGGTTGAAATTGGGCTAGTCGTTTAGGAAGAGATGTTGAACATATAGATACATGCATAGCCACAATGACTTTTATTTATATTAAGATAAATGAGATTCCTGTGAAGAAAGAGCGCATATTTTCGATTAAAGTTGCTTGGCATGAAGGAATGAATCCTAATAAGGGTTTCTACCTATTCTTACCTTAACAGAAACAAGTGCAAACTAAACACTTCTGAAAAGCGGAAAAAATGAGATCTTCAATTCCTTTTTTTGAAAGATCTCTATAGAAATTGTAACAGAGACAGAGATGAATGGTACAGAGAGCGAGGAGGATTACTTTTTTAAATGATGTTTATTTGTTTCCCATATCATTTTCTCCAAATGACAAGAGCATTGTTCCCTATATAATATGATAAAGCGACAGCTAGTATAGCAACAACAGTTTGTTTTCAGTAAAATGAAATTTTATAGCAATAAATATAGTATAATTTATTAATGTTCCCTGCAATGTGATTTCAGCATTTTTATCACTTCATTATTTGCAAAATTCTTGAATCTGTAGTTTGCTGTTGTTTCTCTCTGTATGGAGAAAGTTTCAAAGGCTGTAAAATCTAAATAAAAGAGAATGTAGCCTTGAGAGGGAACAACAAGTGCAATAACGAGAACAAACAAGCCCCCCCCCAATTCTTTCTTCGTCAATATGATATCTGCAAACTCTCACTTGTTACCATCTCATTAGTAAACTGTCATAGTTAATGATGAATTAGTTTATACTAGAATCACATTTCTGAAGCTACATTATTCTTACTAGCTACGTATAAATTATATTACTCTTTCATCTCTCCATTTTCTAAAGCGTAGTGATCCCTTTATGGTTAGAATTATTTAAAATAAAGTTGTTGCTGCGGAGAATCTCTCTGGTGGGTATATGATGGTATAACCAATAAGCTCAAAACGTATAATAATGCTTTGGTTCACAAAAAAAGTAAAAAAAAAGCAGTTAGTTAAAGAAAGTTGAATAGTTCAAAAATCCAGTATTTACAGAAATCAACAACATAGTATTAAAGCAGCAAAACAGTGTTCAACATAAAATAACAGGAGAACTCACTCCATGCACAATATTGGAAAGAGAGAATTTACTCTACTGATTGACTCTCCAATATTGAAACGAAAAGCTGTATTTCAAAAAATTCATGCGAATCAATGACGATATCCACTTTTCGTTCATATGTCTAAATAGCAGCTCCTTTGTTCACAGTGTAGATTTTATTGCCCGAATTCAGAACTCGAATGGAGATGACTTACCTTTGCAAATCAACGAGTGTGGTCCTCACAAAGAAATCTTTCTAGAAGACCTTGCTAGGAAAGTTAGTTACAGCATATTTGAGTTGTCCAGAATTGTCAGGAACTTATAAAATCAAACATTACAATCTCGTTGGTATTATAGTCTTCTTCTTTACCAATTCAAAATGTGGCTTTAAGTTCTATGTACTGGCTGAAGCCAGAAAAATTTCCTCTCCTCCTGTCAATATCTTTCTTCACCAAATCTTGATAAAACTAAGCTTTTGAAGAAAGATAAGACCGAGAATACGTGCATGGTGATACAAGATACGTAGACTCTGTAATGAAATTTTCTGAATCCACATTCTATTGACGTATCCAGTTTTCTGTGTATCTCTGCTTTTTCAGCAGTATCAATCTTTAAGGAAATGTTAGGAACCGTGTAAAAGATTTTCTTTCAATTTCTACCCCGAGTCTGCTCTGAAAAGATTTTCGTTTGCACTTTTATTCACTAACATCATATATTGGATGCTATAAATAGGTGCTTCTAAATGAAGTGCATTTTCCTCTCTTCTAAGTGCTGAAGCTTCCTATCCTTCAGGGGCTTCGTTCTGAAAAAATAACTTTCGCCTCGCAAGACGGCCGTAAGTCAGTTTTTATGTTTGGGCATACTCATTTGGTACTCTCTATACTTGGTTCTTTTTATAGCATTTCCAACCATTCACTTTCGAATTTCAATGAGAAGCCTTTTTCTTCTCAGCAGCAAAACTGATAGATATTTTTTTCATAGTTTTCGATGGAAATAAAAATTTATCTTCTCTCTTTACCGGCATTATATTAGATCCCTATCAATCTTACGTGCCTGGATGTCTTTGAAAAAGTTTTTGTAGGCTCATATTTCATGCTCTATACCAGAGCTGATTTAAAATCTTATGAGATCACCAATCTTTCTGAATATCGCTTGTTTTCGTCTCAGATGATGTCGACGAAGTAACGGGCATTCTCGAGCATTCATAGGGTACTCAACTGAGGCCAGGCTCGTTAGTTGCTCCACATCAGCAACTAATAACTGAAGATTTTCTCCCGGTTTCTGCCCTCTTATCTTCACCTTGGAACCATAATGGATCAAATTTCAGTAGTATAACTGTAAAATTGGTTGAAATGGCTATCTATCGAATCGAGATTCTAGAACATTTTCAATTGCCATAAGATCCGTCAACTTATCCGCTGGAATTCTTCGTAGAATCTATACTGTCGATCCTCGAAGAAAGGTTACAAGTTAACTGGCTTTCCCAAATTCCATCCATCTATATGTATCACCCAGCTTGTCATAACGAGTCTTGAAAATGGTCCAGGATCATTGTTTGTTGTATTTCAAAGGCTTTACAGTTGATGTAGAAGGTACAAATTCTAGTCAGCAAATTATTTGTTATTATCTCTAATCTTCTCTTGATATTTCCTTTCATGCCTTGAACAAATATTTTTTTTCCATTTCGCCCTTTACTTCTTCACTATCTTCTTTCACCACTTAGACTCTTCCTTGATTCCTTCGATTTCACTCTCGATACGTGGTTTCATTTCTTCTTATTCCTTCTTCTGTTCATTCTCTCCATTTTCTCCTGTTCAGTTCGAAAATATCTTTCATTTTCTTCTGTACAGATTAGATCGCTTATTGTATTTTTTTTGTTTAGATCGCATCTTTTGTTTCCAGCTTCCATAGATCCATTACATCAATTTAAGTAACGCAATTATATGACCGTTTTCTCCATCTTTGCTTGAAATCTCATTCAAAACCATATATTGTAGAAACCCGTTTCTGACCAGAATATTACGGAAAATATGTCCAATTGGTCTACATTATGTCCTACAAGCTCGGTAACGGGAAATCACACTTTTATTCCGTAAGAAAATTCGGAACACAGTAAGTAAAACACAACCAAAGTATTTACAATAATAGTATTTGCAGAAAGCAACAACATAGTATTAGATAGCAAATTGCTCATTAAACAGCAGAGCAACGCTACAGCAATCAACGAAAAACAATTGGAGAACTTGCGCCTTGAACAACATTTCAGTCGATTAACTAACTATTGTGTATTCGCCTACGGTTTTATACCTTCCGTGACAGAATATGGAAATTTCTAGAAAAATCATGCGTCAGCTTCTAAATAAAATGTCGCCTTAACTCCTCCAATTCAGATAATACTCATTTTTGTCGTCAAATTCTTCACCAAGCCTGGGATTTGTTGACCTGGCATCCATTTAAACATTTGTGAAACTTTCTCTTCCTGACCTTGGGACATACTGCACAGGGAAGGCATATTATAAATTTCTAACACTATCTGCAGATGCACTCATCCTTAGTTAGGGTTGTAAGAAAGTTAAGAATGTGACATGGAGGTACACAGATAAATCATAAATTAATGATAGTTTCAAAGATAAATTAAAATGTCAAAACTGAATTTAAAAGTGCAATAATTAACCTTTCCTTGACAAAAGTTGGGGGTGAAACCGTGTCCCGACCTCTCTCCAAATCAATTGGCGTTGGGAATCGCTTGTAACATCACGGAAAGAGACCGTTTCGGTGGTCCTGGATTTGTCGTCTGGGGAGGCATTATTATGAACAGGCGGACTGAGCTCCACGTTTTCGACAGAGGTTCTGTCACTGGAGATCGCTATTGTAAGGAGGTGATCCTTCCCCATGTGCGTCTGTTCCGAGGTGCCATTGGATCAGACTTCGTTTTTATGGATGGCAATGCACGGCCACACAGGACTCATGCTGTTGAGGAGCTCCTGGAAAGTGAAGATATCACTCGAATGGATTGGCCGGCGAGCCCGCCTGATTTAAATCCGATAGAACATGTGTGGGATGCTTTGGGGAGACGCCTTGCGACACGATTACATCCTCCTGGGAACACCCGACAACTTAAACAGATGCTGATTGAGGAAAGGGCACTCTTACCTCAAGAACTGTTGGACAATCTGGTGCTGAGTATGGGGAGACGGTGCGAAGCAACCATTGCAGTAAGGGGAGGGCATATCCCATACTAAGGAACATCTGCTTGCTGTTCTTCCTCTTGGACAGACAATCATGTGTAACGATACTATGAGTTCAATAAAGCCTTTTTTTTGTTTGATTCTATACTGTATGCATTGTATTCATTTCTGCGCAACTATGCTTTCGTCATTCTTTCAGAACAAAATCCTGTATCTCATTTCTGAATTTCATGTCTCTCAGATGATTTCTCGTGAAGTTATGGCAAAAAACATACCTGTTGCTTAAGTGTTGCACACCAGTGTACCTACGGGAAATTTGTAAATAGATACATATTGAATATAACTAGATAATAATATGATATAAGGCAATGTGAAATGAGCATTGCCATTTAAATTGAGAAAACTCGTCAGGATTTGAGAATACAAAATGACTGATTTAAAAATTCTCCCGTGAAATTTGTTACCTTATTTCTTTTCAAATTCTACCTTTTAATTGATTGCTCAATGACAGGAATTGTTTCTTCTTCAACTGCGGAAAGTTGCCTTTCATGCATAATACTTTGCGCCTCAGGATGATCTTTTATTCTTTTTAAAACATCTATTTCGAAAGCATTTAGAAAAGGAATTATTCTTTCGCTAAATTAGTTAGATTTTAATCCTCAGAAAAACAATGTATTCGTTGAAAGCGAAGGAAAGAAAAATCCGGAATAATGAGATAAAACATTGTTTTTACATTTTCCTTTGCAATTTACGAGGAATCTCGGATGATTTTCTATGATTAGAAATTAACCAGCACATGGTATCTTAAACCAAAATAATTATTGTTTTAGAATTGGGTAATTTTCATATTATGATAAGATACATTATTTCTTGGAGTACAATTTCACACACACACACACACAATTAAATGTGTATTCAGATTCAAAGTAAAACCTAATCTCCTTCCACTTTTAGCATTTTGTTTTTATCTTCATTATTCAGATACATAAATCTTTCCATTTTTGATACACGCCATTTGGCGCAGAGGGTGGTGGTCACATTGAAATATGCCAAATAGTGAATGTTTATTGCAGTATATAGTATATTCGCATTTTGTTAGATTGCGAAAATTTCATTTATTATTAGAATTCTATAATGTGCATTTAAAATGTCTTATTCTTTTATTAGAAACATTCTAATTTAGAATTGTTCACAAAAAAGTTTTTGTGATCACACGCATATTTTTCATTCTTATTTATTAAGTGGTGCAAAACTTTAAAAAGTTTGATAACCTGTGGTTTCAATTTTTCTAATCATGATACTTATTAAATTTGATATTTCGGAAGTCAGGGCGAGACTCTCAAGTTTTAGAGCCAAACTGATGAAATGATTCTTAATTATCTAAAAATTATCAAATCTTTTTCTAATTTTTATTATAGAAATTATTTTCAAAGGAGTCAATGGTTTGCATCATTTCAAAATTCCTTACCATTTTTCCAAGGTAGCCTGCATTTGAATATTTGTGAATTTCAAATGGTTGCAATATGTTTGCATTTCACCTAAAATGTTTTCGAGTTTGTAACAGTATTCTGATTGATTGAAATTTCGAGATAAAAATTTCCTGTTGGCAAGAACAATAATTAATAAATTGAAAAAGAGGTTTTTCTTTTCAAACTCACATTCCCCCATCTTCATTCCCCCATCTATTTTTTAAATTCTAATATTTTTTAATAAAAACTGGCATTGGATTATTTTTCATGTGCTATTCTCCTGTATTTAAAAAAAAGTTACTTTAAAGGCCAGACTTTGTGAAACAAAATATGATAAAAATGATGTTTTCTGGAAAAAAGATTCTGACGACTCATCAATACATATTTAAATATCATTTATCAAACCGGACGCAACGGTTCTTTTTAATCGCTTCTTAATGTGCATGAAAAAAAGAACAACAAATATTATCAATATCTTATCAGAAGACAGTCGACTTTTTCAAAATTTTCTATCTTGTTGTGGAAACTCATATGAATTATATTTTCTCTCTGTTCAGAACACATGGAATATTGATTAAGAGACAAATATTATTATCTGAAATGAACGTCAGTTTTTATTCATATAAATTTTGTTGCTAAAATTCTATAGATGAAGATGTAGATGCGCGAAGAAGTAAAATTGTATTATAAAATAATATGATAAAAAATTTCTCAGTGCATCAATAATATTGTTTATGGCTTATATTGTCGAAATGTATCTTTTATGAAAACTTAATCTTAAAAAAATGAGTCGTCATTATGTCAAACTTTTGCAAATGTTTGCCAAAATGGAGCAGAATACTGAAAATTTGACTGAATTTCTTCATAAATCAAAGAATTAAAGTAATCATTGCACAAGCAAGAAGTTATAAGGCACATCATTTTGACTTGGAATTTAGATTGGCAAGAATGATTTTGAGTGTATAAATTGACATTTAATAAGGTTCTCTTCATAACAAGAGGAAAGATAAAAATTTAAATTCTGAACATTTTAGGTAATTTGGGATAAAATTTTAGTGAGTTTTGAGTTTTTATTTTTTAATTGAAAATTGAATATCAACTACAAAAAGAAATACATTCGATTCTTTGCTTTCAGTTAAAAAATTTAATAAAGAAGAATAAGTCAAATCATATCAATTATTCATTTCTTTAGAATTGAAATCTCTAGATATCTATGTTTGAATGATATTACTACATCACTGGCATTAAGTTTTGAATCACTAGAGGCAGTTGATTTGTTTCATCTCTCATTATATTCTGAAAGTTGTAACATCACTCAGTCAATGTATTTACATTGATGATGTCATTAAATATTCCAACATTTAATCCTTAATTATGAAATAATCAAAATCTACTCATAACATCGATCTGTGAAAATATCTTAGTACTGGATTTTATTATATACAGGTGTATAAATAATGTCATATCACTGACTCTCCGCCCCGCCCGAAGGCACACGGATAAAAAAAAAATTGAATGAGCGGACCTCTACTACAATAACACTGCCGGGAACTATGGAGCCAGAAACCAGCCTTTTTGAGGATCCTCCAGGATAGCGGGAACCAACCACCATGACGGAAGCTTCTCATCTTCATTTCGACGTGTCCCAGGGGGGTTATGCAGGTGTATAAAGGAGAATCGATAAAATTTATTTAAATGCTCCTTTCCTTTTCTAATAGAGATTTTTACTAATCAATCCCTAAATGACCAAAGCATGGAAAATGAATAGGAACTTTCCTCGCTGTTCTTTGCTCTTCAGATGAAGTTACATTGAAATTATTATTTACTGAAATTCCATTTCTCATATCTCAAGGCCGGGAGCCTCATCATTAGCTGGTTAAAGTTTCAGTTTTAATTGAAATGTTAACAAGATTTGAATTCTGTAGAAAATAGAAACTTGATTACAGCTGAAGGTTTAAAAAGTTGTATCGAAGTTAAAGGTTTAAAATAATGAATAATTATGACAAAAGGGTTTTAGTTAAGTCGTAAAGGCAAATATTGCAACAGAGGAGACATTTCTTCTCAAATTTAATTACGAATATGAATTGGATCTGAATTGAATGAAAACAGCAAAGGCTCATAAACAATGTGGAAGTGTTACAAATGTGTTTACTTTTACTTTTGGAATTTAACTACTTCTCCGATTTCAGAGAAATAGAATTAGAAAAATGTATTTTATGATTAGGATCATTTGTTTAAGTACACTCCTCTTTTTTAAAATGCTGTCTGTGGAAATTGAAAATTGTCACTGTCTTAGCTTCTTCCTTGTCAATCTTATAACCTCTATTATCTTTTTCAGTTTGGTCCGTTTGACTATGAAGAAATTGCCTTTTATATTGGCAGATTTGTTCTTATTATTAAATGAATGTCTTTATTCGCCTGGAAGCTCATAAATGCATACATTTTCTTGGATTAATTTTTTAATTATAAAATTCTTAATAAGGAATAATTTAAAATTCTCAAAACTGTTGATTCTTAGCCTTTCTTTTCAAATGGTGCTAAGGCAATGATATCTATAGATATTAATTCAAAGTCAAAGGATGATATACAGGAGAAATTCAGATTATTCTAACAAACGTAACTGTTTATGCTTTTAACATATAGTTATGTTCTTTAACATTTATTAATAATTATTTTTAAAATTTTATGCTATACTATAACGTTATGCAAAAAATTTGAGTAAATAAAATCGCTGTTGAAAAGCCTTTGGTTGTTGGAATGGAGAAGAGAAGACGAAGATGCATTTTCAGTTTTTTACTTTACGAAACCATAGTTATTATAAACATAGGCTGATAAAATTCTAAGGAAAAATTTTAAGTCTAGACTTCAGTTAAAAATAAATTTTTTTTATTGCGCTGCTGTAATACAGACTTATAAGATATTTTAAAAAATAAAAAGTAATATAATAAATAATTTTAGTAAATATTTTAAAAATGGAAAGAACACAGTGTAAATTAAATTAGAAACTCTAATAATTATAATATAATATAAATAATAAATCATATAAATTTGAAATGGCAACATAGTTTAATAGTAATGCAGTAATATTTAATGCTCTAATATAAGAACTAGAATCCTATAGACAAAGAATATATACAGAAAATTTTATATATATATATATATATATATATATATATATATATATATATATATATAATAGGTCTATCTGCATATTTAAGATGTGCATGGGATTACATATTTAAATTCTTCCTATGTACCTTACACCTCACGTGATCATAAATCGAATCCCTTCACGTATTTCATGAAAACGTTTGTACATATATCAATGACTTAATAATAGCAATTTAACTACGTCAGGAAAACGATTAAAAATGGGCGTAGACAAATTGAAATTATAAATAAATCATCATAAAGTTTATCGAATGTGTCACAAAGACTTACACATATTGTTACGAATTTGTAAGATATCTCCACTGCCGTGTTAGTCTTTTGGCTGGAAAGAGAGATTCAAGGAATTTCTTAAGGGAGGATTCAACGATCACTGACATAAGTGACATAAATGAAGCAATTGAAGAAAACAAGAATTATGACTATATTTTACTGAGAGAACTGAGATATGGAGATTCTTCTGTAGAATTCTATGCGTTGTTATGGTTACTCGGGAGATTCTCTAAGGCAAGGAGCTTACATGAGGTTTCATTCTCTCTTAAAATGTTGATTGCATTGGAAGCCGGGGACATCGAGCGCTGTTATGCTGTTGCTGTTCCTAAATTAGCGATTTGCTGTCTGCTTGTATATCGTTAACTTCTACAAGCATTGATCTTTGTGTATATTACGGCTGCGTTTTTGTTGCCTGTGTTTCATGTTTTCCATTTTATAGCTTGTTGAGTCACATTCACCGTATACCCACCAAACAATATCAATTACAACATTAACAATAGTTCTTACTTTAAGATACAAAACAATAGAATTCAAATTGTTACTGCTAATTTCATGAAATGTTGGAATTCGTTTTTTTTTGTTGCTCATTAACAATGGGAAATTATTGGAAAACTGAATTAAGGAGTCAATTTCTCAACTCAGTTCCAGATTATGTGGAAACTGGTTCAATAAAATCATGTTACAATGTGTTGCCTACTTTCCTTAACATACTAAAAAATATTTCCTTTATTTCTAAGTAATGATAGCTTTTAATCATTTCTAATTAGGGATTCACAGTGGAAGTAAAATTAGTTTAAAACTAAGTAAAATATCTTTAAATTAAAAGAGAAAAGATGTATCTTGCTTAAATAATCGATCCACGATGCAATAGTTATGAATAGTATAAATACAAAAAAAAATAATAACAATATGCTTACATGATATTTCAACTCGGAGAAGTCTGGAAGCATTTGATAAATAATATTTAGTATTACATTATTTGGGCATGAGCCGATTATATCTATAATTAACTGCGTTTTTTATAGACATTAGAGTCAAATTAAATCTTAAACAAAGTGCATTTTAGAAATAACACAAAAATAGTAACAAAAAGGCATAGTTTTAGATGAAATTTCCTCAGCCACTTATTCATAAATTTTGATGGAGTTTCTCTTGAAATAAACCATCTTTTCTTCATTCAAAGAACTCATTTCTGATAAGAGCACAATTCTTTTCGGGGTTTCTCAAAAATACCTTAAATCCAAGTATAATTTAAATAAATTCAAAATAAAATAAGAAAAGTCTGGCCGATATTTTGATTATCCAAACAAATACCTCGAGTTATGCCTTAACAAATGACAAAGAATTATCTCAAAGCACTCTGTGTTTCTTCCCTTTTCCGAACAAAAGAAATCCCGTTTGAAATATTTTGAGATATATCTTTACCATTGCTCTTTTATAATCCTATAGTTTTATTCTGCATATCAAAAGAATAGCCTATTATTTAAAAAAAACAACGTATTCTTTTTCATGGTTCAAATGTCTCAACTTTGCAAATTCATTTTTAAGGTGCGTTGCATTTAAGGAAATAAACGAGATAAAATCTTCGATATTAAAATTTTTTTATGTTCAATTCAATGCAAATAGTAAGAGAACTGAAGATTAGTTAAGTCTGAACTGTTTTACGATATATATATTATTTGTTGACATTTTTTGTTCGAAGAAACTTATGCTTTGCGTATTCCATTTGATAAATAAACTTTAAGACTAAAAATTTCTGAATTTTTTAAAATAAAGTGAAGATTTCAGAATAAATATTTTCTCATCTCTTTTAAGCCCATTCTTATTAAATTTGCTTTGGAAAAATAAGTTAAATGTTGTTCATTGAATATCCTGGTTTTACACTGCTAATGATGTATTTCATATATGGGCATTTAATTTGTATTAATATAAAAAGTTTTTTGGAATAACTGAAGAACACTATCAAAACGGTGAATGAACTAATTCCATTGACAGAATCAATTGCATTTTCTTCAGATTTCTGAGAGCCTCCGTTGAGCCTCGGTGGCCTGGTGGTAAGGTCTTGGCTTCGGAACCCAAGAATTTCATGTTCTGAACCGATTCCGCCGAAGAACCGTCGTGTAAGAGGGTCTGGTGCACTTTAAATCCGTTGGGACCAAACGTCCTCTCGCTGGTGTGGCGTGGAAGTCTGAAGACGAGGGTGCCAGATCAGGTGTCGTCCTCATCATCTGACCTCGGTTAAAAATGACGAGGTCCGTCTCAAAATACCTCTAGTGTTGCTTTAAAAGGGGACATTAATATATAACTATCTAAAATAAACCTAAAGAATCTGCTATAGGACAATAGAAATATTTTAAAACTGTTTATTTATATTTTAATATGCACTTTTTCGAAAACAATGGTGCTCAATGCGAATATTTTCATGCGGCATCTGGAGTCAATGCCAAAAGTAAATGAATTTTCTATTCAATTTTCTTCAGTAATTTACCATAAACTTTTAACGTTCCAACTGAAATATTTAAGTAGAAAATCTGACCAAAGATGATGCAGTGCTAGGTGATATTTTGGAAAATGTTATCAAGGGAGCACATATGGGAATAATTCATACTCCAATTGATTAAGCTTCTAGAATTTACAACAATGCAGCTTGTCTCGAATTAAAATAAATTCAAGTACACATCTGAAGATATTAAAATTTAGTGGTAGAGAAACAGAAACTAATAGGTCTTCTAACACATTCATGGACAGTACGGTCATAGTAGTCAAAAATTTATCCCATCTATAAATACAAATAGTAGTTATACCCATCAATAAAAAAAATTAAAAAATGTGTCTTTTTAGTTTTCGCCCCCACTAGTAGACTGCTCCATAAAGAAAAGTCACTTCAGTCCTGGAAATATTGCTAGTTCTACTTATATTTTAAAACTGTCCGCGAATGCGTTAATAGAGTTAGTAAGATGATTTTTAAAATTTAATGATTTAATTTATTTTAATTTTTTCCGAAACACTTCAAATACGCAGATGTTTCTCTCTTTTATTTAATTTGACTTATTTCATGTTTATAAAGGTGGTAATTTGCCACTGATGATGATAAATTTTTCACACACTGTCTGATGTTCTAGAATTTTGAAATTTTGTATATATACGTCGTCTCGACGACGCTATGCTATTTTAATATTTTCAAGATTTAATTGTAAGATAATATAATTATTTACCAAATTTGAGAAAAAATATTATTATTATTAAATATACTACCAAATTTGAGAAACAATTTATGGAATCCATAAAAATTATAATAATGAATTATAAATTAACGATCAAAGGGTAGAAAACCAATGAAACAATTTTGACCTTTTAACATTAATAAAAACGTGTCTCTAAGAATTGTTTTTCTTAAAATTATCATTACCTTTCAATACCATTTATTGGCATTTAAAAATTTTAGATTCTACTTGGCTATATTTTTTTGAGGTTTATTTCAATATTTAGGCATGGATAAATTATTATATTACCCCTAATATATCAAGGATGATGTTTTCTATTCATATCTCAAAATATTTAGCATTTGAATAAAGTCCTTCTGTACTTTTCCTGGAAACAAAATATACTTTCTTACTAACTTTTGAATTTTAAGTGTGAGCATTTCGATATTTAGCTATTTGCAATGATCAAATAATTTTAACATTCATAATTCCGTAAGCTGCTGTTTCTTAAATTGATAAATAAAAGTGAAAACAAAAATCCCTTTCATAAATAATGTTCAATTAGCAAAACCGAAACGAATAAAGAAGCTGATGTTATCAAGAAATAGTTAAATGCATTATTTTTTTTTAAAAATTATTTTGTTGAAAATATTTTTTTAGTAGATATATTTTAATGCAAAAAATATTTTTCATTTGTAATCAAATTAATTTTAACTTTTGGTATTATTAATAATAAAACAAATCTGAAAACAATCCTTAGAAACCATGAATACCATCTCCTTGAAAGTGATAAGTAGCTTCCATTAGAACTTGAGAAAAAATAATTGAAAGATTTGTAATAATTTTAAATTAATAATGATAAAATCGGTGAAAAAACACAAATATTCCCAAACGGTGTTCGAAAGGAGATTGCTAACACTTTAAATAAAACTACAATCCCTAAGAAGATATCACTTAAAAGTTGGTTCAAGTTATAAGGTGAAATGCTCTACGTATTTAAAAGTCGATTTTCAACGGCATTATTCTACTTCATTATCACCAGTTATCAAGAGAAAAATATCTTTCGCATGAAAAATGGTCATAAAAATGATAAATTATCAATCTAAATTCTTTTTCTTTTCAAGTACAGCTGAAAAAAACTGTGTCTCCTATTTCTTACAAGATAAGATCATGACAATCATAAACTCTCATCTTAGTGATGTCAGCGAACCATTGTCTAGTATACAGGAAATTAAGAGTGTTTTTTTTAGTATTTTTGTTGTTTCGTCTCAAAGTTTTTTACGATGAATGGTTCTCATTAAAATACCATTTTTAAAATGAAATTACGTACACAACACACATTTATTTTGATCGAAGTTGCTTTCTTATTCAGCTCATGATAAAAATATCCAAACTGAAGCTCGACATATTTTTGTATTCTTTTAGTAAAAATCGAAATATATATATATATATATAATGACTTCGGTTAATGAATCTGAAATATTTTATTTAAGGAATTACTTAGAATTAAGGAACGCATAAGAATTTTTACTACAGAAATTAAATTATAATGTTGTGATAATGTCGTGTAATGCATAAAAATGACAAGGAACAATAGAAGTTGATTCCATTTAATATTCAGAATTGTAATTTAGCATTAAAAGTTGCATTTACAGAGGGCCGAATTTCTCAAACATAGAATCATTTGGCACACTTGGAATTAAATAATGTTTTTGGATATGATATCATTTTAAAGCTTCTAAATGGGTTTCAGATTAATTGATTGAAATATCTATTGAAAGCATTTTAGTAGAGTGGGATATTCGAACTAAAGAAGCAGGGTTAAAACCAACTAGGGATCAACATCATTTCACCTTGAATCTTTATGAAAAGAAACAAAATCCAAATAAATGTTAAATATATTAAAGCAGTAAATAAATCTTCATGCGATTATTAATCAAACTGGCTCATTTTCCTAATTAGGCCCCTTACCAATAAATAAGTAGTTTTTATCAGAGAGAAGAGAGATGGATTGAAAGCAATCCTACAAAGTTCTGGAAAGTATTGACAAAGATATAGTTTTTACTGATGACAAGTACTGGAAGATTCATGGCGAACGTTATAGAGAGCAAAAAAGATGATTAAGATAGTCATAAAGATTCTTAACTGATCATAGAATCACTGCTAATTCATTACCAAGCTCTTCTTGCCACTCACGTACAGTTTTTTTCCCCATATGACACTGCCATTTACATATTATGGTATATGTGGTCTGTATGAATGGATGCATGCATAAAAGGAATAATAGTGTCTTCCACAAAGATGAATGAATCCAGAATATGCGACGAAACCATTTCCTAGACCGTAACGCTGTTTCCCGTCATTTGAAGTTGTTCAAAAGTCCAATTTAGTGAAATGTAGTTTTTCAATCAAAACTGTGATTATTATTTATCGCCCTAAGCTGTGAATTAGAAAGAATAAAATTGATTTATTTACTTTTATCTTCTTTCATTTCTTATGAAGGAATGGTTATCGACAAAATTATAGAAGAGAGTGTCTAATAATTATGTTATTTTTAAATTATCATTTAACATTTTTATCCACAACCGTGATATTGGTGAAATCCAGCAGTGATTTGTTCCGCAAAATAAGTTTTAAGTGAAATGAGACGATGCATAAAAATTTATTTCTGGCAAATTCCTGGCCAAATATATTTTTTATGAATTTCAAAATTAAAAGTATTTCTTTATATTAATAAATACAGGGTGGTTATAATTAAAGTTGCACTTCAAAAGGTTGTAAGGAAAGAACCAATGGTCAGAATGAAGTGATCATTGAGTATACGTGAAACGATGGGAATTTGTTTTGATAAAGTAAAAAAAGTAGTCAAAATGTCTTTGTGATACTCTTTGTCCAAGCCCATCCATTACAACAAGATTGCTAAGTGAAAAGAAAAAACAATGCAGATATACCAGCTACTTCTCTTTTGTTGCAATATGCGGAGAAGTGCCACTTGCATAAAATTTGTGTTATCTATACATCCATGTTGCAGCAATTAAATGAACTGGTTGCGCGAAAAAGATTCCCTTTAACTGTGCAGTTTCAGGATCCCTAAGGACCAATCGCCTTGAAAAAGAACGGATCAATATAAATTCTGCCGTTAACCTGCACCACACAGTGACCATTTGACAATGAAGAGGAAATGATTGCAGTTGGAAAGGATTCTCTCTTACGCGTATTCTGCGATTTGAAGTATTGGCAGAACCTTGGAAATGGAAATAGGCTTCGTCTGTCCACAAAATGCTCCATGGCCATGAATTGGCCATTTCCATTCGAGTAAGAAATTGCAGAACTAGAGTTTCTTGTTTTGGCAAGTCAGCAAGAAATAACTCCAGAAAAAACGTAACTTTGAATGAATTGCTTCGTAAAATTTTACGAATCTTTCTGACAGATATGTCTAAAGTTCTGGAAATTCAATGTGTTCCCTAAGCGCTGCTTGAATCTTTCTGAAATGTTGTAGTCACATGCTTTGATGTCGTCGAAGCAATTGCTTTCCTCCTTTTGCCACATTTCATGTTAAAGGAATCCGTCGCTACGAATTTTCAACCATTTTCTTCAAACCGAATGCAGTTATCAGACCAGAGACGCTTCTTAAACTTTTAATTGTCGAGAATGGTTTCATTGCAACTGCCGCATACTCACCCTTCTGGTAAAAATCGTTGCAAGCAGAGCCCGATACTTTGATGTTAGAACCATAAATAATTTCTCACCCACAGAATAACTAGAAATGTAAGTTCCCCGTCTTTTTATCACAAGTATAATGTTTTATCACAAGTATAATGCCCATGTCACAATTTTTAATTTGCATTTTAAAATTAACACATATTTTAAACTAATCATTTTTTAGCATCTTATGAAGAGCACTTCATCATCTATCGGACAAATTTTAAACTTTTATTTGTGTTGCGGAACAAATTTCCATTTCGTCACATAGATGAAATATCAGATCAATCTAACCAGTGTTTTATATCTTACAGCCTTTAAGAAGTGCAACTTTAATTATAATCAACCTGTACATTGAAAAATTTTACATACATATTAATACACGTATTAAAAAAATAAAATAAATATAGAAACTCCCAAAAATGAGGGAAGCAGAAAGTTAGAAACAAAACCATTAAAATAACCAAATTATAGAAAAGAGGAATGCCTAAGAATGACTGCAAAATAAAATGTTTCATTAGGGAAGATTTTTCTATTTTTTAAAGCTTCTATATTTTCTACCTTGATTTATTTTTCATAATAGATAGCGCTGAGTGGGTTTTCTAGTTTTTACAAATAGCTAGTCCATTCACCGTTGTTTTAAAGTTGCAGTATTTTGTCGTTGCTCTTTTTGGTGAAGAATCACTTTTAAAATGTTAAAGGAATTTTCTATTTGTGCATGTTTAGTAATTTTGTCATTTGGCCTTTTTAAGAAATATTTGTAAAGGTTTGATATTTTACCATTTTAAAAAGCTTTTTTTTGAGTTTGTTATACGCGTTATACACATGTTTTTTTAAGGGTTATGGCAAGCCCCTCCACTTTTGTCATTGTTCTAAGTGGATAATTATAGTTAAACTATTTGATGAATCCTATTAATTATGGACTTGTACTTAATTTTGTTCCTGGGTATTTTCAACTTCCTAAAATTTTAGAGTTTGAATTTTGGTTTTTCTTATTTTTTTGTGCTTCTGTTTTCTATTTTTTATTTTCCTGCTTTTTTCCGTTATGCATATTTTTTCTTGTTTTTTTTCGAAACTTCAATTTCTTAGGATTTTTGAGTCACGAAGGATTTATTTTTGAACGATTGTCAGGCCCTACCCAGAGAAAAATCCCTGGTTTAAATCTTTGCCTGAGGATGATCCTTGCTAAAATCTTTGAGCCGGATTCATTTTTTCTCTTCTCCTATTCCTTTACTATTTCAATACACTATTCGAGGAAGAAGTTGTAAATAATACAAAGTTCACTCAGTTGTTTACTGTTTTGTGAGATAAAAGTACATGTCGACACATTTACTTTCTTTACAATTAGGGCCTGGTGAGGTAAATTTGAAAAAAGCGTAGTTGTGAATGATGACTACAGTTTGAACTGATGGGCCCTTGGTGAGTTGGAAATCATACTATTTGCTTAACATATTTTAGAAGAAAAAGAAAAAGAATCTTCTGCTATTTGCAGTATCATTTTCTAGCGTTTGTTTACTTTAGTTGAAACTGTGTTTAGAAAAAAGTGAAGCCAAAACATTCGCAAATTTCGTTTCTCGTTTCCATATATATTTTTATATAAGATAAGTTGTATATTTATTGGATCTGCACTATAAAATGATTACGATTCATTTCAGTTTTCATTCTTAGATTTTCTCCTAAGAAACTGGTTAGGTTATCTCTGACAATTTCGCTGCCAGATAATGGGAACATGCTTTTATTATAACAAAAAAAGTCTATATTTTTATGTGTTTGGAATAATTTTATGCAACAATAAATCTGTTCAGTATCAGACGAATCCCAGACAATTAGATCTGAAGCGTACTTAAGGGTTTCGTTCGTTAAGGATTAAAATATGAGACATACTCGTCAGTGTTTTTAGTGTAAACAAACGAACTATTCAAGTTTGCTTCAGTAATCAAAACAATCTCGAAAGCATATTGGTGTAGTACCCGGTATTGATGAAAAATGTAACTCATTACTTCGGTTTCCACTTAGCACATCATTCGTCTTGTGAAATATGTTTTGTAGAGAATATCTCTAAAATAGGTTAATTTTAACCTTGTATTTATAAATTTTAAATAATTTTTTTATTTAAATTTTTTCAGAGTAAGGATAAACTAATATTTACTTACGAATTTCTGCTAAATTTATAAACTTTCTGTTAAACATAACAGTAAAGTTAAAGAAACCAAGTTAAAATAGGATCACTAACCTGTAGTGCAATTTGTTCTTTACATTTGCCTTTACCCTTCCTCTTCCATTTCTTAATATTTATACTACTCTATATCAATATCTATACATAATTTCGGGATTTGAATCAAAGAGTTCCATTTTGTGTTCCAACTGAAAAAAACGGCTTCGACAAAATGAATGAATCCACCAGAATACTTCTTCTATATTTCTGGTCACTATGCAATACAGAAAAAAAATAGTAAAGAAAAATTTCAGAATTTGTTGGAAAAATGTACGTAGCCTATTTTGGCAGGTTATTAAGCGATAGTCACATGAAGTATGTTTCGAAAGCTTGAAAAAAGGTTTGAGTTCCACCACTTTCTATTACAATAGACCACTTGCCCAAATAAGGAAAAGTTTCTCAGGCTTATCAAAAGGAAAACTGGAAAAAAAACCCCTGGCCTAAGGGATGAGGAAAGAATTTTGGTGTGCAAATGGAAAGAAAGAAATGTCTAGAAATCTTTCAAACTAGTAAGAATTGACTTTCTTTGAGCTTTAGGGATTTAAATTACAAATCAATTGCAGAAGAAATGCTCAAAAACTGCGAAATATTAGAATGTAATACGAGCTTAAGAATTCATTGACGTACCTGGGCTATAAATCTGAAAATTTCGGCATAATAAGTGAAGAACAAAATATGAGATTTCATAAAAAACAAGAAAAGTGAAATATCAGCTTAGATTACGCTCATGGGTTGGATGCTGTAATCCCTGATACCATCAACAGAAAAATAACAGAAAAAAAAATTTAAAAAAATTAGAAAATGCATGCCAAGAAGTACATTACGCATTGTCTAGAAGATGCTCATAGAAGAAAAATAACAAAATGCTTTAATTTCGTTTGTTCTTTCTAAAGTATGAAATAAGTTTATGAAAAAAATCTTACTCGATAAATCTGATTCCAGTATTGAAAATCAAATAAAAATGATCGAAATTAAATCTATATCAAAAAAATAGAAAGCTATCAAAATTTAAAAAAAATTCGAAGTTTATTATTCTACAAATTTTCAAAATATTAGGTTTCATTTATGTAATCGTAGGTTTTTCTTTTAAAATGGTTTTAAAACTCATTATTAGTATTCCTTTTCAAATGGATCCAAGAAGCTTAATTTTTGCGGAGAAGGAGTAGAAAATTTGGGATGCCAGTTTTAGAAATTGCAAATGATATAGAAAGCACAACAATTTCATTTTACAGATGTGAGATGACAAGAGAACAAATGAGAAGAAAGGGTGCAATTGCGTATACGAAGAGATTTCTTAAGATTTTCATTATACAGTTTTTAAAATTTCATAATGCAATCAACAAAATTAATATAAAGTTTCCTAAAGTAACCACTTTCAAATTTGTACTTATATGTTATTATATATATTAAATTCTTGAGTTGAAACATATCTAGGGACTCTTCAAAAGGCTCCAAAATAATAAGAATTTTCCGAAGTGTAGTTCTTTTATTCCAGTGACTTTGCTCCGTTTTAGAATTCAAATTAAATCTGCTGATCACGAGACCAAAATAAAGGAGGAATTTTTATTTTTATAATGTATTAGAAATTACTATTATAATATATTTATATTCTATAATATAGTGACAACTCATTTAATCCGTTTAAATTGAATGAATTAAGTTAAAATTCTGAAATTATAGATGCATGCTTCGTATAAGCAAATATGAAATTGTCAAATAATCTGAAATTTTAGGCCCAAAAATATCTACCGAAATTTCCACTGAAAAGGAAAATATTTCGTATGAGAGAGCTAGATTAAACAGGATGTATTTGTAAAAATTACTTACCTAGAAGGGTAAATGAAAAACTACCCGCTATCGCTTATTCTCAGAAAGTAAGAACACTTTGAAATTTTCATCGTATCATATGTTAATATTTTTCGTCATGTAGCGATTCATGAATTCTCCCCTAAACATCTTAATATCATAAAGTCGATGGTTTATAAATTCAGAAGATTATTATATTGACTCAAGATCTGTTTTCCATATTCAGTCGTGCAGAGGCACAAGGATCTGTGTAAAGAAATATCATTTCTCTTCTGCCCATTTAGATATTCATATTCTTGTTATTTTATCTTGAAGAAGGCCGATTTGAAGAGATATGATCCTCGACCTTCCGTATATCTTCAGAATATATAGCTTTCCTTCCAAGATAAGATGCTTTTTTTTTTCTCTAGGGATTTTCCTCTGTTGACAGTCAGATTTCTACCAAAATTCCAACAATGACAGGAGTGTATCATTCACTCTTGACTGCTTGTTCTCACTTTCTTGTATGACCGTAACAGGGATCCTTTGAAGAACTTCATTTCTATTCAGAGGGACATTGCCATATTTCTTGAATCTTGAAATAATATATATATTAAAGACTTTCTTATATTCTCCTTATTAGATATCCTAATACACAAGTATTTACTGTACTTTCGAGTGAATTACAAGATAGAACATTCATTTTCAAGTAGATGGAAACCTTTCACATTTTCGTTGCGAAATGGAAACGAAAAACGAACTTTGTGTTTTGCTCCAGAGTACTTAATGCCTCACCTACATAACAAGACTTTCGGACCTGAGTCATCGTTCGTGTTAGATTCAGTATATTTAAGTATGTTTTCACTAATGACGGCTTATGTCGAGTCCCTCAGAGTTTAGATTTGGATTATTAGTCTCTCATCGAGGGTTCCGAGAAGCATGCAGCCATTTCAATTTGCCCGTAACAAACGATTTAATTCGAAATTTCCGTTTCCTCTTGCCTTTTTCTTTTGTATGTCTATCGAACATTTAAATGGCTAATATGCTTTTCCTTAATTTGGTTTTTCGAGAGCCATAACAGACCAAATAGAAAAAACATTCTTCTATTGTTTTTCTTTTTCAATTTTCAAGTAGTGTATATATTGTTTTTGTTTTTCAAATTCAAGAGTCAAGTGTGTTTATTGAAGTCTGGAAGTTCTTCATATGACACTAAAATCAAATAAAGAACTAATCTTTCGATTCATTATTAAAAAAATGGCATAATATCATTACGAATTCACAAAAATAAGTACTTTGACATAAAATGATATTAAAAAATGGGCAAATTGATCCCACATTTCCTACTTTGCCTACCAAAATAAAAACTTTCAAGTTAGATGTAAAACCACAAATCACGATTGTTTTACATTCTTCAGGTCATTTATTATTTATTGCTGATAAATCTCACTTTGTTATGAGAAATGCTGCCCAAATGAAAATTTTAGGACTTCACATTTTCTTTGATATTGAATACCATCAAAAACAAATAATCTATCACTTGTAAGAAAACGTTGCTCAAAATTTAGAACTATGTTTTAGCATGTGTTTTTAAACGAAGGCCGCGACGATTACAGCAACTCCCGAACGATCATTTAAGCATGTTTGACACCTCCAAATACATAATTTTCAAAATTGGTCATACAATTTGACATTCTTTCTATTGATAGAGAGTAAAAAAAAAATCCTACGGCATTTAAAAAAAGGGAAGAAATAAAAAGAAAAAAACATATGAAACCGAATAACGGGGCGCGACGAAAGTGTTATATGCTTATAGAAAAATTTGCCATCGAAAAGGAATTAGAGAAAACAAACATCATCGGAAGAGGAGAGAGATTGTTATAAGAAACTAAATAATTACACAAAATGAAAGGCAAATTTATCTTTTTTTTTCACAAGATAGTGCCTATTGCAGATGAGTAACTGCCAGCTGCAGAAAATGTAACATGTCCGAGCATATGGACAATACTTCTAAGCTAATTGCATCGCTTACATCCGACTAAGTTGAAGATTGCGATCTATGTATGGGCCATTTTACATAATCCGACATAATTTTACATAATGGGCAATTTTACATAAATTTGCTGATCAAGGGGACCATAGGAGTTTGATATGATTAATGTATTTCTCAAATGAAATTTTCTATCAGGAAACACTTCCTTTGATATTCAGCGAGAAGTTTAGTTGATCCTGGTTAAACATTGTTGTTATAGGACAAACTTTCTTTAAAAGAAACTGGATTGCATGTCTACTCAAAGAAATGAATAGAGCTCTGCGGTAACAATTGAAATTTTCTAACAATTTATAAGCATTTCCTTTTACAAAGGCACTTAAAATAATAGAAAATGGGAATTCTTACTATGCTATAATCTTAGAAAGATGGAAAGATTTCTCCCCTGACTCATGAGGGTGAAAAATCACCGAGATGCAACGATTTTGAATAATGTGGTTTCCACGCTGTGATAAAAGAAATATCCATTGGATGTTATGTAGCCAGTTCCTTTTTTGAGCAATTATGGAAAAAAACTAGCTTTGCACAAGTTTCCCTTTGTGTGGTACCTGCTGGTTAAAGTTCATGGCACAGCTGCTGTTGCCTTGGATATCAGCCCAGAGTTCCATGAAGAAAAGAAATGCCTGTAATCCTTAACATCTTGCAGCTTCACAGTCCCCATTGCGGTATCACACACGTTAGTTTACCCATTTCAGATAGCATAAGATAAGCACGGAATTCATCTAAACTTGAATTTTTGGAAAACATATAACCATCTAGAATGCCAGTTTCGTCTAACCGTTTAGCAAGTTTATTAACCCTCACGTTTTAAAGAACATTTTCAAGGTTTCTTGTTCTTCTGATGTTGGAATTCTAGAAAAGCAGTTGATACTGATTCAACTTAAAACGTTTCATTAACAACGATTTGTATGACTTACGATTTTTTAAAATCAGATCTGACATTAGATATTCCTATTTAGGTCGACACAATTGAATTGTTGGGAGCCTATGGGTCCACAAATATCAGTCTAATTCACCTATTTCTGTGGTAGTCTCTCTTTACAACACTAAATACTTGTGTGTTTTTATTCTTATATTATTTTGATCAAAGAAAATAAAACTTATATATGGAATTCTGACCCCTCAAGCTATTTTAATAAAATGATTATTTTTCAATTTTTACAATGTTTTCAGTTTTTCTGCCCACGATGTATTAGTAGATTTTATTTACTGATTAAAAATTCTTTTTCATGATTATAATTCTTTGGTTAGCCTTCTTTGTTTCTTATTAGCTTTAATTTTATAATCAAAGGAAACTTTAAATTAAATGATTCAAGAAAACTCTGAGAAAAAATAAAGAATTTTTAACGCAGTGATTAAAAATATATTTTATGTGCTTTCTACTCTAGTACCGTTCATTAACAGAAGAATACCTCAAAACACTTGATAAAGTTTTTAAATATATTTTAGAAAGCTTTTTTTTTCACAAATGCATGAGGACTTATGTCAATTTTTTTAAAATCAACTTTAACCCAACCAATTACTGCGTAATTTCTTCTAATGAGTTTTTTGTTAAAGGCTGAAAAACAAAATTTCTCCACAAATCAATACAATGTTTTTTTGCGGATGAAGATTCTGAAGGCTGCTTCTATTCAAGGACCTTTCATTCTGATTTTCTTTACTTTAATTATTTAACACACAAATTTTAATACTGAAAATTAATTGGAAAATATTCATTAAGTATAGAAACTCATATGCCGAGAGCTTAAGATTTTAAACAACAAAAGAAAAATGTTTTTATGATAAGATTCAGCATTTACGTTCATTAATAGGTTTTAATTTTGAGTTATTAGATAGAAATTAATGTTTAATTAGAAAAATAATTGGAAATCTGTTATCTAAAAAGAACAACTTCTAGTAATGAACTTGCAGGAGCAGGAACAGCTTTTAAGACCAGATTAATGAAGTAGTGTAGCTCGCCTCAGTGGTATGTTTTTTTTTGAAAAACTATAAACTAAAGAGCATTTTAGCTGCAATAATTCATACATCTAAAGCATTTCAGTGCCAAAAAAGCTCCTTTTTTAGCTACTTAAAAATAATACTTAAAGCCTTGACTGGAATTTTAAAAATTTGATCATGAGTACGGAATTTTTTTTATGGCGATACGGAATTAAACTTCATGAAAAGAAACAAAAAAAAAATCACAGGAAACGAGCTACAGTGTTCATTACACCAAAGAAGTAAAATTTGTCATGTGTAAGGTGTCCCGAAAGGTCATTTCAAAACTGTTTTCCTGTTAGACCATAATGGTTAAATTTTGAAAAAAAAGTTTTTCTAAAAATAAATCCACACATTGCTATTGCAACATTATCCACATTCGTCTAAAAGAAGGCTATTGTCGGTATTAACATGAATTTATTAACAAAAACAGAGTTAATTATAAATATTAACGGAATACATCATATAAATGTTTGCTTCATATCTTCAATGCACGGATTCTGAGATTCGTTGTTCAGAAATCGGACAGACGTGTCAAAGACACGTGTTGCTGTTTCCCATGGATATAGAAAGCATTGATACAAAAGAAATGTCATTTCATTGGCAGTACTGCGGAATGCTTGGATCCAATACATAGAATATTAAAATTATCATCGATTTGCTACTCATATTAGAGAACAGAGCTGTGGAAAGCCATCGAAATTTCATTTTAACCCCTATTGTTCACTCTACAACTATAAAATTTTCTGTCGAGATTGGGTGAATTCGTTTGAATGCCGCATAAGTACTTTTTAATATATTGGAAGAACTAAATATACAATTTCGGATTTCATGATAAAATTATTTTTGTATAATATTGGATGTCGGTATGAAATAAACTTATCTTTTAACTTCATTTTTAAAAGGAAATGTACACATTTCATGCATTGTTTTGTGTTCGTTTTACTTAACTTCATTTGACCACATCTTCATGAAAACATTTTACTTCTCAATTTTCTGCTTAATTAAAAAAAAATTATATTTCACATCAATGAAAAATAGAAATAAAATTTTCAGCCAAAAAAAAACCTTACTTATGTAGTGACGAACGCCTGATGACGAGCGCCATCTGCTGGCCAGCAGGTGTTGATGCTTGTTAGACGGAGTGTAGACGAGACGGGTGAACGAAAGTCAGGACGTGTGAGACGAGACGGATCTCTGAACGAAAGACGCGACGGAACATGTGAATTAATCCTGCGACGTATTCGACGAAATCTATTTAATGTTCATTTCTTTTATGTTAATGTAATTGTCCGTCCTAAATGTAATTAAATGTGCGTGATTCTAAATAGTAGTGATTCCTGAGTCCTACAAATATGGGGATTCGGCCCTAATTTTAAAGAAGACCGGTACATAGACGAAAGAAGAGCTAAACAGGAGTGAAATTTGACGTTCTACAATAAACCTCTTGGATACCAACTCCTTGTGGATTGACGCAGTGTGGATCGACGTTGAAGAAATTGTGAGTACAATTTTGATTTATTCTCAAGTATGGCATTTCTTACACGAGCACGAAAGAGCGACCTACTAACTTTAGTAGACGAATTAGAACTAACGGCACCACAGGATGTCAAAGTGCGACAGTTAGTTACAATGATAACAGAGGCGAAAGACTATGACGAAGAGTTCGTAAAAAACTTACTTTTAACTATCACTCAGGAGCGCGAAAGGTTAGATGCTGAAAAAGCCGAAGCCGAAAAGGCCAAAGCCGAAGCCGAAAAGAATGAGCGTGAATATACTTTGAAAAAGTTAGAACTTGAGTTAAAAAGTAGAGAAAATACTTTAACTGTATCAGATATGCCTAAGACTGATATATTAAAATTGCTGAAGAATTATGATAATAGCTGAGACATAAGTGTTTACCTTTCGTTATTTGAGAAACAAATAAGTAGGGCTAACATTGCAAAAGAAAACTGGATTTCTTATTTACTCGGGTTATTACCACTAGATATAGTCAATTTAATTGCTTGTGAACCTGATCCACCAGATAATGACTATGATTACATAAAAAAACTGTTGCTTAAAAGATTTAAATTAACTTCCGAACAACTCAGACAGAAGTTCTTTACTCACAAACGAGATTCTTCTTCTTCATGGCGGGATTTCGGTTTTGAACTGAATAACTTTTTTGAGGAATGGATAAATTGTTTAGAAATAACAGATTTTGAAGATTTAAAGCAGCTAATGGTCGTTGACCAGTTAAAGAGTAAAATACCAAATGACGTACGCGATCATTTTCTCGACGATCTGCCCAAAATAAAGAAAGTAGAAGATTTGGTTAATAAACTGGACGAATATGAAGCTGCACGAAGTCACCTTAAAAAGGAAACAAACAGAAATTGGCGTGTTTCTGAAAACAGAAGTAAATTTGATATCACGAAAGAAGCTAAAAATTCACCATTGCCGCTCGTTTGTGCTCAAAAGAATTTTGCTGATGATAATTACTATAGCAAGAGTAATAATAAATGTTTTAATTACAGTGAGACTGGCCATAAATCAATTAATTGCAAGTTTAAAAACAAAATGTTTCCAATGTGGTAGCTTTGGCCACAAAGCCAGTATCTGCCCGCAAAGAGATTTTAAAGTGTCTCTCTCTAATAAAGTGTATATTCGTAACTCTCCAAAAACTGTAAATATGCTTAGTAAAAATGTTGAAATAGATGGTGTAAATTGTGATGCATTAATTGATACTGGAACTGATATTACTATGATTAATTATGATTTTTATTTGAAAATTGGTAAACCTAATTTAACGACTGATAATGTGAAATTAGCTGGTATAAGTGGAGATAGCATTACTCCTCTAGTTTTTTTTATTCTGATATATTAATTGATGAATATATAATATCAACTAATGTGTATGTGTTAGAAATAATGCCGAACGAAATAATCATCGGCATGGACGTATTAAATAATCTAATCTTTTCATTCCAAGAAAAACAAATTACCATTCATGGGAAAAAAGCTCAAATAAATTACACCCGGCTGGTGAGAAAAGAGGTCAAGGTCGTATCACTACGTTCCTCGGAGCTGAAAAGAGACAGACAGACACTTATGTTACAAACCTGCAATTCGGCTTCCCAGCATAGTTTGTTCCATCATTGGAAAGAAAGTTTTACAGTCATCTGAATGGGACGAAGTCCAGGTGTGCGTCGGAGGTCCCAGAGCTTGGCGACAAACTTGGCGACCATTTGGCGACTTGGCTACGAATTTCGCGACTTTGGCGCCGAAATAGATAATACCCAAAACTTCGAGAATTTTCCCGATCCCTCCAGTAGGAACCGAGATACGTGTCGAACGTTCCTGATTGGTTGAGAGGCTTCTAGCCCCACCTCCTGAGACCTATAAAAGGAAGCGGCAGCCGCTGCCAAGGGGAGACGACGAAGCCAGTAGTCGAGACGACGGAGTAGTCCGAAGACGGAGCGGAAAAGCCAGTAGTCCGAGTTCGAGAGCAGCGGAGTCGAGTCGACGAAGTCAGTAATCCGAGTCAGAGTCGGAGAAGTAGACGACGGAGTAGTCCGAGTTCGAGAGTAGCGGAGTCGAGTCGACGAAGCCAGCAGTCAGAGTGGACGGAGTGGTCGAAGAAGAGTAAGCGGAATCGACAGGAGCGAAGTCAGTAATCCGAGTCGGAGAAGTAGAAGTCGGAGTAGTCGGAAGCGACTGAGTCAAGCTAGTGCTGAACTGAGCTGTGCGCTACTGTCTGCAGTAGATTCTGGTTGTATGCTGCTGTGTGTGCTGTTGTATGCTACACGTCTCGGGTGAAGATAATCGTCTTCTGTGCTGTATATAGTTGTCGCTTTGTGCTGTCCTGTGTGTCTTCGTGTAAATAAACGTCGTTGTTTTATTTTCTACTACCGTCTGCTGATTGAGCGTTCTACACACCATATCACTACCACTATCCAAACGAACCCCGGTAAAGAAAATTCCGCAACATTTGGTGTCAGAAGTGGGATAGTGGTTAATAGTGTATGGTGCTGATGGGATCCCAAGCAACAATGGCTGATAGCGGTAATGGTGAGTTACTGGCTCTGTTGGCTGAGATGAAGAAATCTATGGAAGCTGGACAAGAAAGAACGGAGAAAAGACAAGAAAGAATGGAGCATTTGATGAAGCAAGGACAAGAAAGAATGGAGCAGGAGATGAAGCAAAGACAAGAAAGAATGGAGCAGGAGATGAAAGCCGGACAAGAGAAACTTTTGCAAGAAATGGAAGCCTTCACGGAAGAAATGAAAACCGGATTTGAATACATGAAGAGCGAATTGAAGAAAGGAATTTCATCGTGGAAAGAAATTTTAAAAGATGAAATTAACAAAACAGAAAAAGTCCAAGATATCACAGACGAAATTGGAGGAAGTAACGAGAGCCAAGTGGAAGGAGAAAAGAGTGAAGACCGAATGGAGACCGGTGTCACTGAAATGGAACTTAGCCATCCGGAGGATGAGCCGAGGTTTAATGAGTAGAGGAGCGAACAGGGAGAATGTCAAATAATTGCGGAACTGAAACGGTCTTCTCCGAATGAGTCCCCTGAAACGGAATCGGAATTGCAGGCGCTTGGGGATGGAGTAGATGGACTTTCTTCGGACGGGTCTGTTGGTGTCGACCCGTGTTTCATACCTATGGATGCAAGAGTTGATGCGACCCTGTTTGGATTGGATTCTTCCCAAAGATTAAAGGAACTACCTCTCTGCAAGCCTCTTGATATCTCTTTGCATAGTGACACGGAAGAAGACTACGTGGCGGAAATCGCTGATCCCTGTAGTCACGATCTCCACTTCCTTCAAGAATTCATCTTTACTGTGGATCTGCATAGAAGTGTGATGCAAATAGGAGCTGATGAATCTGCTGTGCATCCGGACAAGTTGTGTTGTAGCAGAAGAGCCCTTCCTATAAAGGTAGATGTACTCCTCAGACGATCCAGTGTGGAGAGTTGCGGACAACTCTCGAGTGTCGAGAATAGACTGGGAAGAGGTGGACGTATTCCCGTGAAAGCTTTGGCGACGAAGGCGAATACCTGGCTTTCGAGTGGACTTCAGAAAGCACCGTTCCGTTGGATCATCCTGATATACGATTGGTTCGATGGAAGAAGTTTAAAGTGACCAACCGAAATGCCTGGCAAGAAATCATTCCGGAGGTCTCTACTACGATCCAGCATTTGGCTCCATGGGACATCTTGCATTTTAAGGAGCGGAATCAAGTCTTCATGTACAATCCGAAACGACGAAGAGGTCCGGGTCAAAAGCATTGAGAAGGTTTGGATAGATCTTTAGTCGTCGCCAAATTAGTAAATGATGTCATCTTCGAAAGTCGCCTAAAGCATCATCATCATGACATCATACGGAAGCCTACGCCAGCTGTTGGATTGAAGTTGGACTGCCGGGACGTCAGTCTTTGAAGAGGGGAGCAATGTTACAAACCTGCAATTCGGCTTCCCGGCATAGTTTGTTCCATCATTGGAAAGAAAGTTTTAGTTTTACAGTCATCTGAATGGGACGAAGTCCAGGTGTGCGTCGGAGGTCCCAGAGCTTGGCGACAAACTTGGCGACCATTTGGCGACTTGGCGACGAATTTGGCGACTTTGGCGCCAAAATAGATAATACCCGAAACTTCGAGAATTTTCCCGATCCGTCCAGTAGGAACCGAGATACGCCTCGAATGTTCCTGATTGGTTGAGAGGCTTCTAGCCCCGCCTCCTGAGACCTATAAAAAGAAGCGGCCGCCGCTGCCAAGGGGAGACGACGAAGCCAGTAGTCGGAGACGACGAAGCCAGTAGTCGAGACGACGGAGTAGTCCGAAGACGGAGCGGAAAAGCCAGTAGTCCGAGTTCGAGAGCAGCGGAGTCGAGTCGACAAAGTCAGTAATCCGAGTCAGAGTCAGAGAAGTAGACGACGGAGTAGTCCGAGTTCGAGAGTAGTGGAGTCGAGTCGACGAAGCCAGTAGTCAGAGTGGACGGAGTGGTCGAAGAAGAGTAAGCGGAATCGACGGAGCGAAGTCAGTAATCCGAGTCGGAGAAGTAGAAGTCGGAGTAGTCGGAAGCGTCTGAGTCAAGCTAGTTTTGAACTGAGCTGTGCGCTACTGTCTGCAGTAGATTCTGGTTGTATGCTGCTGTGTGTGCTGTTGTATGCTACACGTCTCGGGTGTAGATAATCGTCTTCTGTGCTGTATATAGTTGTCGCTTTGTGCTGTCCTGTGTGTCTTCGTGTAAATAAACGTTGCTGTTTTATTTTCTACTACCGTCTGCTGATTGAGCGTTCTACACACCATATCACTACCACTATCCAAACGAACCCCGGTAAAGAAAATTCCGCAACACTTATTTTTGCTGAGATTTGCAATAAAATAAATACACATCCTCTCTCATACTTCATTCATTTAGCGGATTCGATAAACTATGATGAAATCGACATGGGTAATGTAAAAAAAACCTTGAGACAGGAAATAAATCGTCTTTTAAATAAGTATTCGCCAAACAAAACAAAAAGTACGGAGTTACAAATGAAAACAATACTGAGCGATGATATTCCGATTAGTCATAACCCTCGAAGCCTGCCTTTTAAAGAACAAACATTCGTTGAAACGCAGATTGATAAATGGATACAGGAAAGGATAATAAAACCCAGTTCTTCAAATTACTCTTGACCTGTGGTTTTATGCAAGAAGAAGGATGACAGTTGTAGCTTATGCATTGATTTTCGTAAGCTAAATGAAAAGATGATTAAAGATCGGTACCCTTTACCCCTCAGAGAGGATTTGCTTGACAAACTTGAACAATCAAAAATATTTACTACTTTGGACTTGAAAAACGGATTTTTTCATGTAGACGTAGAGAAAGATAGCACAAAATTTACGTCTTTTGTAACACATCATGGCCAGTGGGAATTTCTTAAAGTACCATTTGGACTTTCCAATAGTCCGAGTGTATTTCAGCGTTACATTAATTTGATATTCAGGAAATTGATGCTAGACGGAACTGTACTGATTTATATGGACGACATTATTATAATATCCAAAACCGAGGAAGAAGGGCTAGAAAAATTACAACGTGTTCTACAGTTTGCATCAGAGTACGGTTTGGAGTTTAATTTTAAGAAGTGTCAGTTTTTAAAACCACAAATATAATTTTTAGGATATAGAATCAAAAAGGGAACTATACAGCCCTCTGTATCTAAAACGGTAGCTGTACAAAAATTTCCACAACCACAAACTGTTAAACAAGTACAAGGCTTTTTAGGCCTTACTAGCTATTTCCGGAAATTTATACCCCACTATTCAAAAATCGCAAAACCGCTTAGTGATCTACTAAGAAAAGACATTGCATTTAAGTTTGAATCTGAACAAAAGGAAGCTTTTCAAAAACTTAAAGATATTTTAACTCAGGAGCCAATTTTTCATCTCTATCAACAGGTATCAGTTTTAGAACTCCATACAGATGCTAGCAGTCAGGGATTCGGAGCAGTGCTGCTGCAACAGGGAACCGACTATTATCCTATTCATTATTTTAGTCGAAAAACATCTCCACAACAAGAAAAATATAGCAGCTATGAATTAGAAGTTTTGGCTGCAATCGAAGCGTTGAAAAAATTTAGACATTACTTACTGGGTTCTAAGTTTAAAATTGTGACTGATTGTTCCGCTTTTCAACAAACTATGAGTAAAAGGGATCTTACACCAAAAGTTGCAAGATGGGCTTTACAGTTAGATGAATTTGATTACCAAATTGTTCATAAATCGGGAAAACAAATGGCACATGTAGATTCTCTTAGTCGAAACGCAGTACTTGTTGTTACTCGTTCATACAGTGAAGTGACCACTAAAATAGCCAATGCTCAAAATCAGGACGAATTCCTTAAGAAATTAAAAGCTTTGATAGATAAGCAAGAAGACGGTGAACACATAGTGAAAAATGGAGTTTTATACAAATACGATAATGGTAGAGAATTTCTCATAGTCCCAGAAGCATTACAAAGAGAAATTATTCGAGAAATTCACAATAAAGGACATTACGCTGTGGCTAAGACGAAGAAATTTTAAAGCAAGAATTTTACATACCAAAGTTGAGGTCAAAAATAGAAAGTGTGGTTGCCAATTGCGTGGAGTGTATTCTGTGTAATAAGAAACGTGGGAAAGGTGAAGGTTTCCTTAACCCCATCCCAAAAGAAAATTTGCCTTTAAGTACATATCACATCGATTTCATTGGCCCTATGCTTTCTACAAATAAGAACTACCAGCATATTTTTGCAATAGTCGACGTTTTTACAAAATTTGTCTGGTTGAATCCGGTTAAATCAACATTTACTCAGGATGCAATAACTAAACTTAAGCTTCAACAATCTACTTTTGGAAATCCGACGAGAATAATAACAGACAGAGGTTCAGCTTTTATCTCAGAAGAATTTGAAACATACTGTCAGGATGAACATATTGAACATTTCAAAATTAGCACTGGAATTCCTCGCGGAAATGGGCAAATTGAAACAATGCATAAAATTTTAATACCCATTCTATCAAACCTCTCCATAACAGACCCTACAAAATGGTATAAACATGTTGCATCAGAGCAGAAAATAATCAATAGTACCGTTTCGAGAAGTACAAAGTTTACCCCGTTTGAGCTTTTAACTGTAGTAAAAATAAAGATACAACTGATTTACATTTAAAGGAGATATTGGAAGAAGAATACACAAAAGCAATGATGGAAGATCGAAATAATATGAGAGAAGAAGCAAGGGAAAACATTTTGAAGATGCAAGAAGAGAATCGCAAAAGTTTCAACAAACGAAGAAAAGTGGAGCGCATCTACAAACTTGGTGAATTAGTGGCCATACAACGGACGCAGTTTGGAACTGGACTCAAACTAAGACCAAAGTTTCATGGACCGTATCGGATTGTTAAGATTAAACCTAAGGATCGCTATAACGTGGAAAAAGTTGGATGTCATGACGGACCAAATACAACTTCCACAACAGCTGATTTCATGAAAGCATGGTCTTCAGACTAAAAGAAAAAAAATGTTTATTGGTTTATCCAGATACTGTTTTCTTTTTTTTATTCTTTCAAATTTTTCTACTTTGATTTAACTTTCGAGGACGAAAGAGATGTCAGGATCGCCGAATGTAGTGACGAACGCCTGATGAGAGCGCCATCTGCTGGCCAGCAGGTGTTGATGCTTGTTAGACGGAGTGCAGACGAGACGGGTCTGAACAAAAGTCAGGACGTGTGAGACGAGACGAGTCTCTGAACGAAAGACGCGACGGAACATGTGAATTAATCCTGCGACGTATTCGACGAAATCTATTTAATGTTCATTTCTTTTATGTTAATGTAATTGTCCGTCCTAAATGTAATTAAATGCGCGTGATTCTAAATGGTAGTGATTCCTGAGTCCTACATTTATTTTGCGATTAAATAATTTTTAATAAAAAGAAAATCTGCTTAAGGATTCAATAATTCCTTAATTACATAATAAAAGGCATTTCCAATAAAGCTTTTTAAATGACACATATTAATAAACCTGGTTTGAAATGAAGCATCTTTTTAATATAGGATACATAGTAGCAATTAGTGAGGAGAGTGCAAGGTACTATTTTATGAAAGATATTCTGCCAACGACTTCCTTCAACATTTACCAGAAAATTCCCCGCATACCTGAACTTATACACTGCATGTATCTAAATGTAAAGAAACGAGCAATGAAGAAGAATAAAACTGCTGATTTATTTTTTATGTTCTTTAGATTTTTTCGGATTATCTTTACTTGCCTGACCTCGTATTTCACGACCCGATTCAGAGGAAAACAAGATGAAAAATACGAGGAGCTAGAAAAAAATGCTGTCAGCATAAAGAAGGAAGAAGAGCAACGTGAGATCAAATTGCTATAAGCAGCATGTATTTCAAAAGTGCGATCTCTTCTTACAGCCAAACAATGAACGGCGGATTTCAGCTATTATTTCCTGAATCGAGAAACAGAAATATACTTTCAGCTTCTAGCTTCCGGTTCCTAGACAGATAAAAGAGTAAGTATTGATCTATGATGAAAATTAAATAATGCTGCTTTCTCAAAATTCATGGAATTTTTCTATTTTTTTGTGAATACACTGAGAAAAATATTACTTTACTTTTTGGAAGAAATGTTCCAAACTACTCTTTTGAGAAAGAACAAACATTTTTATATAGTCCTGCAAATGTGTAACAAAAGATTTGGAGTATAAATTAATTTTATTCAGTTCAACAGATAAAAAGGCTGTCTTCAGCTCCAAAGTTTCAGTATTTGGAAATATAAGCTCAAATAATAGTTTTTACTAAGATTTCGTAAATATTACTCTTTATTATTTTTTAAAAATGTATTAGGCTAGTAAGAAATAAAAACTCAAACTATTAGTTTTTCTTTTGTGATTTCATTAGGACTTGTAGTCTTCCCAAATAGCTAAGATGGTTGAGCATCGGCTTGTCTTGGAATTTTGAATGTAAATTCTGTGTCACTTTTCTCCCATTTCTTTACAAAGGCTGTTTCCTGCTCTTGAATAGTCAGCAGTAGTCTAAGTATCAAGCAGTCAAAGCAGCTCTCTAAAGTGTTTCATAAATGCTCTACTGGATCAAGATAAGATGAATATTATTCATACGTTCAATATTCTGTTTCAAAACCCAGACTCCAAGAAGATCAACTCAGTGATAATGAGCATTGTATACACTTTAAAATGGAAGTATCGTCGGTGAATATCCAATCTTACTATACAACAAAAGGTTAAAGAATATTTTTTCTAAACCTTTTATTCATTAAATTGTTTGTCTTTTGAAGCATATCTGCCTACATGTCAAATTGCATTTATTTCCGTTACAGCTTCCATATCTATATCTTTTATATGTAACATTGGGATTATTTGTCATATCATGCTTTCCCTTTATGACATTTAGGAATTAACTACATCATCATACAGACAGAATTTTAAGTAGTTTATGCAGATAACTTGAACTCACTTTGTGCTATTGTAATGGCAGTGCTTATTCTTCTCGATTTACGAGTTTTTACTTACGAGGTTACGATGACTAACTGCATATAGAGATGATTTCGTATAATTTGTATCTAGAGATTTCAACCTGTCATTCGGCAAAGGCTTCTAATATAAATATTTGACTTATCTTGTTCTGCTTCTATGGATTGTTATTGATAGATAACGACTGATGGCTCGAGTTATTCGTGGATACGGCGCTAACCTGACTTAAACTAGCATTATCAGATATCAGTCTAGAATCAATACCCAGGTCAACAAAATTACTCTTTAAGACACTTTAAAGAAATTTTTCATGAGTCTGTAAAATGCATCCTTTCACAGTTGCATTTAACAGACACATGAAAAAACATCTTTTCATAGTTGCTCAGTTGTTTGATAAACTATTAATTTTGATAAATTAATTATGATATTGAGACACTGATTAAAAAAGTTTTTGAAAAAGAATTTCAGTAAACCGGTATTGCAAATTGAAGAATCAGCGATTCCCAATCTACGGACGATTCTCTGACGTAATTTGACGTCGTCGATGCTATTTTTCCCTTCTTCCAATGGATTTAAAGAATCTAGCAGCTTTTAGAAGGGTTTGAAACATTGAGGGAGAATAAAATTGTGAAAACAGGAATAATTATTTCATTTTTTTAGAAGTGTGCTATAGAATTGTTATTTAGAAAGACTAAAATTTTAATCTGGTACCAGATTATTCTACTTCAAAATTAAAAAATAAATAAATATTTAATTTCTGTTTTATTGCTACCATTTCGGTTTAGCATATCAGGATTAAAACCGAGTAGCAGGGGAATGAAGACATACTTAAAATATTTCTCTAATTTTTATCTTTCATAATATTTTATTAATATTTATCATAATTTCATTTTCAGAATTAAACTATGTTTCTAAAAGATTTATTACTAATTAAATATTGCTTTAAAAATAATAATTGCTTTTCCTTTTGTAAGGCTTAAAATTATTTTGCTAGGAGATACCCAAATACAATTCTTTCATGTAAAGCTTCTTTAACTTCTTTTAGTAGTAACACGCTTATTTAAAATTTAAAAATAAAATTGTTGAATAAATGAATTGCTAAATTAAGAACAATAAAATTTATTATAGGAATGAAATAATAGGCTTTATTGCCAAAAACGTAATTACAATGATTAAAAGTATAGAAATTTAAAACTTAAGGGTTGATAATTCGTACGTTTAAATACATATTTATGATGCATTTTGTAAGCTTCCTAGAATTTCAGTATCAGTGGAACCCGAAATATTTAAATCGCTCAGGTTCAAATCATCAGTAAGAACGTAAATGTAATTTGAAATCTTTTAAAGTGCATAATATAATACATGGCATTTCAAGGAAGTATTCAATTATACATAAAATTTTGCAGAAACTCTAAAATTTGCTCCAAAAAAAACCGATAATTTAAAGAAAGTTTTTGAAACAAATAGTTTTTCTTTTATGTTCTTATTGTTTATTTCAAATCCTTTATAATTTGAAAGGTACAGCGTTATGCGGATTTTATAAAATCTGCAGTGGATGACGTAAACAGTATGAAAGAAAGCAAAATTTAAGGGATTTTGTATTATTGTAAAAATAATCATTTAATAGTTGAAATCTAGCAAAGCTTTAAAGTCGTTTTTGTAGGATACTTTTAATTTTTTGTAGGAAGTTTGTTTCGTGCCATCAGTAATCAAATTCTATTTTTACTTTAACTTTATATGCTCTGTGTTTGTAAACGATTATTTTATTCATGTCCTTATGTACAAGATTTTTAAAATTTGGGCACTTTTTGGCTTTTCATGTCCATAAAATATTTCAATAATTTAAGAACTCTCAATTATCAATTAATATATTAATTTAGAAAAAATTCATGTCATGAGGTAGTGCCATCGTGAGATTAATTTGACAAATTTTTAAGGTACATTATATATAATCATGGTGAGCGGGTTAATTCCCAGTTAAAGTGTGAGTAGAAATCTGATTTTGGCCACCAGAAATAATAAATTAAATAGTAATAAAATAAAGATTTTAGTGATAATTATTTAGTGAATATATTATCGAGTAAAATTTATAAAAGGGGAAAAACTTTGTTCATTGTATTAAACAGAAAAAAATAATATTTTTGTCAAAAATCTAGATGTAAAAGCGTAAAAGGCTGAAAATATTGGCAGAAGAACATAAAATCACGATTTATATAATAAAAAATAAACAAGAAACTACTGAACATTCATTATATAAAAATTAAAATATATTTTCAGCGTGATTACAAATTGAATTAATTAAGACATTTCGCGCATTTGTGATTTTCGTTTTAACTTTCAGATTTTTGATAAATATATTATTTGTTTGTATATCATGTCACATATAATAATTAAAACTGACATCGAGCTATGACATAAATAAAATTTTATGTCTTTTTCACTATGAGACTAGAAACATTAATTCTTTTCTAAATGACAGCAATTTCTTGATACCTAAGGATCGAAAGTCTTTTAGGCATCTACTTCTGCACATATAGAGAATCGAGCGAAAACTAGAAAATAGGAGAAATAATTAATAATCTTTTGCAGTTAGTTGAGCCTTCTTTCAATTCTTTAATCATCTCGATGCAATGACATTATTGACAATTCTTTACATTGCCTTTTATCTGATCATCATAAAATTATTTTATTTCCACACTTATACTTGCATCTTCATTTAACAAATCTTACTCACGAACACGCATCGCTAATTACTTTTATAGCCATAAAAATATATAAAGCAAAACATCATTCAGGAAATATTTCGATTTCTGTTAAATGGCCTAAATTTTCACAGAATAAATAAACTTGGAACAGATATCATTGCTTTTATTTTTGATATAAAATTATTGATGTCTTATAAATTATTTTGAATATTGTATAATATTTCCAACAGAAAACATGTTATATGCATATGGAGTATCTTTCGAAAAAATGAGTTGAATCTTATATCTATTGAAAAATCATAAATTGTTTTTTATATCTATTCAAAACTTATAAGTTGTTTGTCGAACTATAATAAGATCAAATCAAAATAAAATGACGCTTTGAAGTGTATTGTAGCACAAGTAGCAGGATGGCTTTACTACTGTTAAAAACTGACCAAATACTCATTTCTTTAAACATACTCTAGAGTGGTTCTTATTAGCATAAATTAATGTATGATATTTTACGATATTGTTCGACGTTATGAATGCAGTCTTAAGGATCATGGTTCACATTTCATAAGGTCGTTTCTTTCATTAATTAAAGGTTTATTCATTCAATTATGATACTATAGGTCATAATTTTTATTACCTTTATCATCGTCAGTCATTATAAATTTTAGATACTTTTCGGGATTTACTTATAGTAAAAAAGTAATTATTTCTAATTGAATGCATAAGAAAAAATGAAATCCTTCAAAATTAACTAACAATATATATAAGTAAAAAATATAAGTATTGTTAAAATTCTGTAATTTTACTTCCCATCACGAATAGCATCATCATAAGAAAGACCGTTTTACAGTATTGGATGCTGCCGGATGTCGAGCTAGTAATCTCAGAGCTTGGCGACAAACTTGGCGATCATTTGGCAATAAAATGGATATTGCTAGAGAGTTCGGGAATTTTCACGATCCATCCAATTGTAACCGAGATACACCCAGATGCGCCCTGATTGGTCTAGAAGCTTCTAGCTCCGCCTCCCTAGAACTATAAAAGGCCGGCACTCTCAAGCTGTGTGTCGTGAATCAGAGTAGTCGGAGTCACCGAAAGGTAACGAGTCTTCCAGAGAATAGCGAAGCAACGGCGAATTAACAGCGTTATGTGGAGCGAGTACTGAACTGCCATGAGCTGTATGCTGTTGTCTACTGAGAAGGCAGCGTTGTATATTGTGTAGTAGCCAATTGTGAGAAGTAGTGAGTCGGTAGCTAAAGCGAGAGAAGACAGCGAGAAGTTCAGCCGTTGGAGAGACGGTAGAGCGAAGCTCCCAGGATCATCTCTCCTGGTGCATTCTGTCTAGCCGCTTCGTGTGCTGTGGAAGATTATTACTTGTGGACTACTGTCGTCCGTGTGTTCGTCGTCTTTGTGTACTCGTGTCTTCGTGTAAATAAATGTTGTCGTCGTTTTCTACTGAGACCTGCTAATTGTGTGTTCTCACACCATATCACTACCACTATCCAAAAGAACCCGCCGGTGAGAAGAGGAAAAATCCGTAACAGTATATAACAGTAACAGTATCCTATAAACTAACAGTATTTCAGTCATAAAATATACAGCACAAACTAAAATCATTTAAATATTTTACAAAAAACCTGCTGATTTGAAAGCAAAGGTATTTGCACTTTCTTATTGAATATTTCTACACTTAAGTAGCCAGTGAAAGAAACGATTTTCATAATGTTTTCGAGTATCTCTCGAAAAAGCGAATTTTCTCCCGGATTTTCCTGGAACATCGGTCATGTAGGAATCAAACCAGGAATTAGCGATGAAGAAAATGTTCAATCTTATGTCGCGCACACACAAAAAATATTTGCAATTTTTATAAATAGTTTTATTTTCTGTGAACAATTGTTTGCATGCCTTTTTGTAAAAATAGCTTTCAAATTCGGATAAATAAAGGGCTTTAAAAAAATCAGAAATTTTTCCGTATTTTTTTTTTTCTTATTACATGATGAGTTTTAACAAAATTATATAAAACGTGCAGATAGGTAACATATATACGTATATCATAGCAAAACTCATGATAAATATTGCCTTGAATATTCGTGGAAATATAAGTACTAGTAGCAAATAATTCTTAATTGCAGAAGTTGGAACTCATATCATATGTTGACTTTCCTAATTTCGGAAGAGCAATAAAAAAAATCTCCAGTTAACATTCAAAAAGACACCAGCATTGTACCCTTTAAGAGAAGTGAAATGATGACAGTTTTTTTTTTCAAATTGGTATTTTAGAAGACTGAATATCGAACAGTTATATTGAATTGTATAAAGTTTAGAAATATGCATATTTCTTACTTTCTACACACTGATATTACTAATAAATATAATACTATAATTCTGCTTACATTTATATAATTCTATATGATAATAGTACATAATTTCTACTTTCTCTACATACTAATAAATGAAGTGTTTAAATTATTAAAATTGAATTAATTGGTGTAAATTAAAATTAATTAGTGTAATTAATTAATGTAAAATAAAAATAAATTTTATATGTTATTCATATTATTTGTACAATAAAAGTTATAACATTATGTATCTTGATGAATCACGATGCGGAATGAGATGAGGCAGGATCCATTCTTATTTCCGCACAATCCGAGATATGTAGAGCTGATTTGCGCATAAGGATATTGAAGAATTCGGATCTCAATCTATTCATACAAAATGCTTTTAATTATATAGTATAGGATTCTTTTAATTACACGGTATATTTCAAGTTGCACAAACATGAGAATGGCCACATTATGTAAACAACATGAATAAAGTAGAAAAAATTATTTTTTATGATGTCCATTTTACAATAATTTAAATTATGTACTTAAATTATAAGTATGCAGAGATATTTTTTTTAATATTTCTAACCTTTACATGAATCAGTATATACCTCCGAAGATTTAAGTTAAAAAAATGCCAGTTTGTGGAAAACTATCTTCGTTTACTTTTTCTTAAGGAGCAACAACAACTGCAAAAAAAAAAGTCTCTGTATTGCCAATATTTTTTTGAATCTAAAAGGTATTTACCGAAGTTTTATTTACACTGTCCTATTTGGCTTTAAATAATGAAAGAAAATTTTGCTATGATATGAACATGAACAGTTAAGAATGTGAATTTTAATATAATGTTTTGCTGGCATATTGTCATACTATTAATTTCGCATCATTTGGATGAAACTTTTATAGAAATATGCAAGAAACAAAAATACTATTGTTTAAAATTGTGAATCATTCTAAAGTTTTCTGTGATACGAGGTGAGTTAAATCATTTTCTTGTTTATTATATTTGGGCTATCTCCTAAACACTCATGTGACGGAATATGCAGAAATAAGTCAGACATATTAATGAAAAATTCTTCCATTCCTGCTTCAGGTAAGCCAAAAAATTTGCACATCTTTTTCTTATTCAATATATTTTATGCATATTCTAGGAAAATTCTTAATAAACAAAATTTGTTCTGAAGAATTTTTGAAGGAAATTTGATACACATACAGAAAGGTATTGCCAGAACAAAGCATTGAAAAAAATTAGCTTCCGTTTCCGAAAAATTTTGAGATGGCAGTTGATTGCTTATTTGAATTGTGTCGGTTTGAATAAAACTTTTCCCTCTTGTCATTTTCACCAAAGTCAGATTCGTGAAGATGCTTGAAGTATCCTATTTTTTTGTTATCTATATACCGTATAGTTTTACATTTTTGTATGACTTTAAATAACGTTCACACAAGTAAGTTTATTATAATATAAACGATTAAAATTATTTTATAAATTAACAGTTAAAATTAAAACAGGAACTAATTCTCTTTGTATCTACTTTGAAAGTCTAATTTAATGTGTGTGTTTTTATAATCATATTGCCTTATATAAGGTTTTCTTGATTCAGATTAGAAAATTCTGGTAAATTCTACATGTAAATTGTTTACTTAATATTTCTTCGTTTGAAATTTTAACTCTTTTGACCCCGATGTCAAGTTTGACATATCATTCTGAAGGAGGCATCATTTCACATTCTTGTTAGAAAAGGATTATTAAAAAAGCTATAGAAAAGAAAACACTTTTGCAAGAATTATAATGCGCTTTTAATTACGTTTATAAGATTCCTAGGCGCTAAAAAAGGTTCGTATATGTACAATTATACCTCTTACTACCGGGGCCTAATGCCAAGTCTAGAGAGTATTAGAAACTGTATTGGAACTCGAAAAAAATGGATATGAGGCTAGGTTTCGGAAAGTACAATCTATATTTAGGCATGATGGAAAAAATGCAAACTCTCGGAAAAAAAAAAGAAGCGGACTCTAGTAATTTTATACGGCATAGAAGAAGCGCAAATGAGAGCCTCCGCTCGCTCGTGTGTTGATTTTCTGAGGCTGCGATTAGATTGGATCGATTTATAGACGAGGCAAAGTTCCAAAATGCAGCTACATCACGAAGGTGTTATTCCTTAAGAGAACACAAATGAATGGCCTCTTTTTTAAAGTTGTGTGGGATTTTTTTGTCTATCATTTTATTTATTCACCTATTATTATTTTTTTTTGTTATATTTCTTAATGAAAAACAAACTGTGCTGTGAGTTTGAAGAAGGTTTTCAGAATGGCACGAAATCGAATTTCCGAGGAAACTCTTTCTTGGTTTGGCAAATGACACTTTCTTTAATTCAGGTTTGCATTTTCATTATTTTACATTTCAGTTATGTAAAATATTTCTCGACCATTTATTTCATTTCCCATACTTTTTAGGACGATTATATTAATTCAGTTTTATTTCTGCTCACTAATCTGTAGATATGAAATGCCGCAATCTAATATAATTGTTATATTTTTTCGCGGGATTAAATAAACTGCCTTGGTATAAAATAATCCCTTTTATAATATTCACATGTTGTCGGAGTAATTTTTTATTTCACAGGATTTAAAATGAAGAAATCGATATTAATATGAATAGAGTTTGAAAAAATAAAACGGAATATTAACATGAAAATGATTTAAATGGAATAAATTTCCAATTAGGTATACATATCTAATTAATGTTTTAAGATGAATACTGGTTATGGATTATTATTAGACAATATTCACCTAATTTTTTTTATTTCTAAATAGTATTTTATGATATAAAATTCGATACATAATTCCATTAATATGTAAACATTTTTTTTCTTTCTTCAATTTCTAGGAAAAATATATGTTAAGACAGTTTATCATATTTATGTTACAACTTTAGTGCATATACTACAAAAGAAAAAAAATTACATGCAGCATAGCCGTAATAGGATTTCGCAATGCATCGAAGAAATAATAATCAGAATAGATTGATAGAAGAAAAACTAAACAAAACATATTTTTAAACTATTTTACATCTTTTAGGGCAATTCGTTTATCATTCTGTATAAAAAAATTATATGAAAAAATAAATATCGATTTGCAAAGAAATAAGGTTTGATCATGTTAAAATTGCATTTTAAAAAAAATTTTAATGCGATTTTTATTATTTCATTTCTTATGTCCATTACTAAATCATGCAACAAGTTCCAATTTGAATTCATATACAATGAGATGCTTGGCAGAATTTTTTTGTATTTAAATTCGCAATTAAATCGTAATTACGTATGTACTAATCAAAAAGACACATGCACATTATGTAATGTCAAAAGATTTTTCAGAATAGAATTTCGAATTTCCTTAAGTTTTTTATACTTTTTATTTTTAAAATTTGTAGTACATGAAGCAAAATTTAAAATAAACTGAAGGCATTTCAATAAATAAAGTAATAATAACAAGCTTAAAAATAGTAATTTCAATAAATAATTGCGTAGTTTTAATAGGCAAATAGAAAACATTTAAAATAATTGTCATATACCGTACAACTTGAAAACAAACAATACAAATCACTACTAATGTTTTTTTTAATGCGTCATTCTGCAGTAAAATCCATTAAACATTTGTGCTTTCACTCATTGGGGACACAAGTTATGGGACAAGCGAAAGTAATTCAGAAATCATTACAATTAACTTTAAATTAATTACAAGAAATTTCAATAATAAGTACTATTTTAATCCGTTGCATTCCTTTTAGACATCATCTGAGATGGTGCATTATTTTCACGATTTTAGCAGGTTAAAAATATCTCCAGAATTGCAAGAAGTCGTAGATGACCTTTTCTGAGAAAATTAATTTATACAGTTAATTATATTTCTTTTTTACTTTTGGAAATAACAAAGTCAGCCTTTGTAATCATTGAATCTAATTACCTCTCGAAGTGCGAAGAATTAACTTTATGTTAATAGGAAATTCGAAATTAACTATCAATGAACAATGTTAATAAACAGCACAAGGCTACAAAATTATTTTTTACTTGGTGTCTGGAATTTTTAAATTGATTTTGAGTGTATTTTTTTCAGATATGTAAATATTTTTTTTCCCTCTGTCATCTATATTTTTTGAGCTAATTTGTAAAATATTCTAGAAATGTAAAGAACTGGTTATTACTTCGAAAGAAGTATCAGATGAAAAGAAAGAGAAAGAATGTTTGTATTTGTTTCCACAGAGAAAATCCTGTGATGAGTAAAAGAACAACTTATAACTTTGGTAATGGAGAAGATTATGTTTTGAGATAATCATCGGGTAATTTTTGTTGACATAAAAAAAGGTATAACTATTTTTTTATCAAATAAAACAGGTTTACGGAATGGAGCCAAACACTCTTTCTTTTGTTAGGGGAATTTTTTCATTTTTAATTAAAGTATGGTAGATTTAAAAGAGTGCTGCTTTATTTTTTGAATGAATTAAATTTTTATACATAATGTATTAAGAAAAATGGTTTTTCATTCAATGCCTTTATACTAAGCCTAATTTAAGGCGTTAATTTAAGTAAGACTATCATCGTATATATGGACAAGAATTTAGAAGCGAAACTAAAGCTGTATTGGGTTTCAACACGTGAAATATACACAAAATCAGTTAAAAGCTCTCAGCCTTTGTGTTATCCAGTGTAATACATAATAAACAAAAATAAATGCAATAAATAAAATATTTATAATAAAATTTTTGGCTCATTTAAAAGATTCAGTAAATAAGTAACTTTTCTAAAGAAACAATGTACAGCCTTTTAAATACAGTTTCACAATACAACTCGAAATTAAAATACAATTGTATATATAGGTTATAACATTTTTAAAAACGTTAAAAGTTCTTTATTATTTTTTTATTGAATGCGTTATGTAAATCTTCCATGAAATGCAAGGCCTTAAATATTATTAACTTATTATCACTGAGAACAGAAGGCTCGCAAGTATTTAAGAAGAAAAAAAATTAATTTTTTTTGTTTTGTTTTGAATTACATGAGGTATTTGGAAGAAAAAAATTCGAATTATTCTTGAATTAAAATCATTCGAGTTAGCCAATTTCCACTTATTTCTAAAGTTCTTGTTTTAATTTACATCTGAATGAGTGTAGGTAGTTAGAAAAAGGATAATTTAGAGATTCTTTTAGTTGCCGAGTACGAGTTCAATAACATTCCTTAAAAAGTCTCCTTAGTCAAAAGCACGAGCGATCCACTTTCTACTAGGTGGTCATAAATTGATGCGCGCGTCACTCAAGGAAGTTTTCGTGACTCATGGTTCTTACTAATAACTGCAGATTTAAGAAATTGCTACGCAGATCAAGCCGCGTACAGTGGCCTCTCCATTATTCGACGTGTAGTCAATAACAAAAACACTTCGAGCATTTATTATCACGTTTTCAATTGCTTAAGGGTACAGGTTTGTTTAAATAAACAAATCAATTTACGTAATTAACTAATTAGTATTTTGAATTCTCCCTTCAAGTCTATCAGTTTTTATACCATCCAATTCTTTGCTCGTTAAGAAATAACTGACTAAAAAAAGATTTTAAATATCTGATGACAATTTTGAGAATAATAAGAAATTTCGAGTGGGGCGCTCCCAATGTTGAAAAAAAACAAAAACATAATAAGCTTTTGACGATATCTCGGAAACCATTATGTATTTCTCGAATTTTTTTTCTTTCCTTAATGCAACATAATTTATTTTACAAAGCCGTGAAATAAATTCATGAATAAAAAATAATTAATATTTTTTCTAAAAATTTTTAAACAATACTGTAAGAAAAAGTGAATTATAACGAAGTGAAAATTTTATACCAGAGCATAGATAAGATATTAAAACATCGGAATCCTAAAAAAAAAAAAAAAAGTAATAACTTTTGAAATTTTTGCAAAAACCTGAAAATTTTTTTTACACGCCTTCACGTTGAGGAACCGTATTTATTTAATAAACTTTTCTATAGATCTACTCCTCATGAAACACGAGTTTTAACTGCCATTATACACTCATGTCCATAAATTAAGGATAATTCAGAGTCACGCGGAAATCGAACTCTAAAATATATATATCACCCTTAAAATGCTACACACATCTTCAAAAATCAAATGCAAATTGCAGGAAGCCACCAGATGACACCGATAGTACGCCACAATAACGAGAGAGTAAGAGAGTGATGTATAAGGAATACAGGCAAAGAAATAAAATTGTTCGCCAGCGCTTTATAAGCCTTTCAGTGGAATAACCGCATAGTTATGGCACAAAGGACGCATTTGGATGATTTTTTACGTGGTAGAATTATCGGCCGTCTGGAATGTGGACGTACCCATCTAGAAGTATCCGAAGAACTTAGAATCGTCCAGAGTGTCATCTCCAGGCTTTGGCCAAGATGATGGTAATGTGAGTAGACATTACAGCACAGGTCGCCCCCGAGTTACAACGCTGAATGAGGACCGGTATTTGGCAGCTATTGGCAGCTACCGAGCACAGCATTAGACCTGTCTTGTCAGCTCTCTTCAGCCACTGGTACGATAGTTTCAAGGCAGACCGTGTACAGACGCTTAGGGCAGATTGGTCTATATACTATGAAGGCCTATCAAATGTGCCCCACTTACTGCAACTCAATGTCACCTGCGTTTAGCCTGGAGTAGAGAGCATGCATTGTGGATACCGCAACAGTGGCTGTGTGACGGTTTCTGACGAGTCCAGGTTTAGCTTGCAGTCTGATTCTCAGTGGACATTCATATGGAGAGCGTCAGGTACCCGTTACTATCAAGAGAACATCATTGAACGCCACTGTTACGGTGGTGCAGGATTTCTCGTTTGGGTTGGAATTATTCTGTGTTCCAGAACTGACCTGCATGTTCAAATTGGAACCATGATAGGCCAAATCTATCGGAACGTCTTTCTGGAACAATATGTACGTTTGTTTCGGGGTGTCATGGGCGCAGAATTCGTGTTTATGGATGACAACGTCCGTACTCACTGTAAAAACATCGTAAACGAATGCCTCGTATCGGAGGATATCACCCGTATGGACTGACCAGCATTCTCACCCGACTTGAAACCAGTATAGCATGCGTGGAACATGCTTGGCCGACGAGTTGCAGCCCTTCAACCACCTCTTACGTGTCAACCGGAACTTCGGAGAACATTGCTTGATGAGTGGTGTAATATTCCCCAAGATCAGATCGATAATTTGATACTCAGCAAGCCTAGGCATTGTACGGACTGTATTGCATCGTCTGGGAGACATACTGTTTTTTAACCATCATACCAACCATGTAATATTGGTTTTTGTAAATAGGTTTTTTTTTAATTTTCTCCAGGGAGCAAAAAATTGCAATTTTTATTAATGATATGAAACATATAGCATCCTTTTTGCTCTTTACCTTTTGTTTAATAAATAGGCTTTACAAATAAGTCACATTTGTCTTGCTTCTTGCTATACATTGTTACGGATTTCCGGGTTCGTTTAGATAGTGGTAGTGGTATGGTGTGGTATGTACAAAAAGGAACGACGAAACTGACTTCCGTTCACAAGCGATACAAGAGCAGAAAAGAGTATGAAATATTTTCCCCCGGTGATTATATACTATGAGATTCTGATAGGGATTTCTTTCTTGTCTTTAAGGTAAGGGTAGGTATCTTTTAAAAGAATTGTCGTACTTGCCAGATTTTTATCCCATGATTCGGTGCGTGGGGACTTGCCGATTTCAGCAATTTTACAAAGATCGTGTAGCATTAATTAAATAAAAAAGGTGGAATTAGATAAGGAAATAAGAGACCATTTTAGAATTAAGTTAATATGGGTAAAATTAATAAAAAATTTAGGAAATTAATTATTATTTAAATTAGATTAAGAGATATCATTATTTATATAATCAGTTGATGCAAGTCTGTGCTTTCAACAGCACCACTTTACATATATAGCTTCATTTTAGAAATTTGGGATACAAATAAAATATGAGATTCCATGAAAGCCACTATTGACACACCGGTTTTATAATTCTCCTGTTTTGTAATGTAGTAACCTCTTTTTTAAAAGAATTTATCCAATTAATATATCTCCTCAGGATCATAAATTGAATCTATCTAAATGAATTTCTCGTTTTATATTACTTAAAAAAGCGCTTTTTGTTCATGCATGTTATATGTGATTAGTAATACCATCCTCATTGAAACTAGCTGGTGAATTACTTGTTCTTATTACATAATATTATTTCACAAATATGGATGAAATAACATTTTAAAACGATAAAAGTTATAACCTTAATATAAAAGAATATTAATAAAAATCAGATGATAGTTTGGCAGCTCATATCTGATCCAATCTTACTAATTGCATGGATTCTCAGGGTTCTTTCGATGGTTTTTGGTGACTATAATCTGGCTAGATTGTAAAGTTCCAACATTGTAAAGTACTTTAATGGTCACATAATCCTTTATTGCTTTTTTTTTGTTGTGTTTGCCTTCATGGCTGTGTACATATTATTTTAGTTTCATTACCTGCAGTTGAATACTGTTACAAAAAATAAATTTTAAAAAAATGTTATTTTAGTTACTATATAATAATAAAAATAGTCTGTTGGATATTAACTAAATGAGTCGAAAATTCGACAGAGAACTACAGTTTAGAGTCAGAACTATATATGAAGTTTCATATATCTAGCGTGCTGAATTTCTGAACAATCGCGTTCGAAATAATCAGAATCGACAAACTAACAAGCAATTAACTGTTTGATAGATTTGGCCCAAAGATACAAATCAATCCTAATAATATACAAAATTTAATCCGTGTAGCAACTTTTGATCTGTTTTCACATACACGTGGAGATATAGAGACCTGATGACTTCCCTTATTCAAGTTTCGTTCAAAACCCGATACAATACTACATTTTTGGAGTAAAACCATATACAAAATTCCTCAGAAGGAACATAATTCCAAAAATGTAACTTCTGAGAGTTCTAGAACATAAAGTCTCTGTCAATTCGCGGAATCAAAATTTTCAAAGATTACAACGCTTTGTCTTATAACCTTTGTATGCGAGAAAAAAATAATTCTAAATGAAACAGAAAAAAAAAAACATGCTAAGAGGAATTGTTTCTAAGAAACATAAGAGACGAATTGTTTCACCGCACATCATGCGTATGCAGTTATTTCAATCAAATGTCGCTTGAATTTTCTTCCGGATGTTAACTTTTATCTTTATAATTTAAAATTCTAAATTTACTTATTTTATTGTTCTGATTAAGATGTTGTTGAATTTTTTTTAAAGCGAAATGCATATTATCTTTATTATTAACAAAAATTATAAGGGGATTCATATGAAATGGGACAGAAATAATTTTGTTACAGGAAAAATGTTCGCTGTTGCCAGATAAAATTCGCAAAATTTTAGTTTCAGAGTCAATTTATTTGGGTTAGCTAAATCAGTTAGAGAATTCGTACTATTTTTGTCTCAATCAATATGAATCCTTCTTTACTTCTTAGCCCAGTGAAATTCCAATGTACAACTCCTTTCCACCAAAAAATAAAATATTCTCCATTAAATAAAGCCTGATTCCATTGGTCTAAAATATCGTAGCTCGAATTAGTTTCGAGAGGTAAATAAAATTTTGCTAAACAGTATGATTTCTCGCTATGGCCATCTCTACCAGCCATAGAAATGTGGATTCTAATATATTTTGATAAATTGTGAAAATTTTCTATAAATTTTTTATATTATTTGTGATTTGAAAATAAATGTTCAAGTTAAAGATAAATCTGAATCATGTTTACAATTTTTTGAAATCTAAGTGAAATAAAATGTTGCTTTTGCTTTTAACAAAAGCAAAAAATTTTTTATACGGCCATGAGTTGTCACTTTTGAGGCGGATATTTTAGCGAACAAAACTGATTATTTCCCAAGAACTTCAAAGTTTTAGAATTAAATTTGATACTTTTTTAGAAAAAGATGTACCGGATCGAATTATTAAAAAAAATCTTGATTTCCAGATCGGAAAATTCCAAGATTGTAATCGATCAACTAATGAACTTGGTTAGACCGTTTTTCAGTCTAAATAAACCTATTCCTTTGAACCTTTTTCATCAATACCAGTTTTGTGAAAATGTGGTAATAAATCATCAAGTTATTGAGGTGTCCCATTTTTTCTTTTGATGGAAGCACCATGCAAAAACTACCCTACCTGCTCTTTGCTGTAATTTGCGGTATTTCCAGCTATAATTAATCACAAGCTGACTACACCAACCCGTCAGAAGGCACACAGAAAAACTTGAATGACCGAACCGTCGCAACAGCAACACTGGCAGGAACTGTGGTTGAGTCTTAAGGGCCATCACCGGCCACGGTATATAACACTTTCGTGAGGATGTACGTTCTGCCCTCGATGGGAGGAGCCAGACCCCCACCTTTTCGTGTACACACAGGAATACACACAGGAACCAACCACCATAACGCAAGCTTTTCATCCTCAATTATGAGGTTCCCCCCCCGTGGTACTCAGGAAATAAATAAAGAGAATCATAATAAAAATCTTGGGTCTCAGAAACTGTTGTGACATTGTGTGCCCGTTAATGTGTGTCTTACATTAGGTTTTGTTGCAAAAGAAAAGAAATTTTTATTGCAATGACAGACAAAGATATTTTTTCCTACTGCTGTGAAGGAGAGTGAATTTATAGAGTAAAGCATAAATTTAAATTCAGATGCAATTTTTCATTAAAAGATGCATTTGTCCAAAACTATTTAATAGACACGAGATTTTGAATTGATCATAAGATTCTTCTAAGTTTAAAAGTTCTGTAAAAAATTTTTAACGTAGAATAAACACTCGTACGTACTTTGTCATTATACGATAAAGTATGATGATAAACATTTCATTTCTCATTTCACTTTATAATGACACGCGAGTTGTATTTATTGTTTAATTTTAAATTTCTATTTGTTTTAACGTAAAAGGAAAGGAAATATATTTTTATTGAGTTAAAGTTGTAATCTAAAAACGACAGGAAAATTTCATCGGTTTAAAATTAGAAAACATAGCCGATTTTTCGTCTGAAGAAAGCTGCATTCATGAGTAAAACATATTACGTATTTCATAGTTAATTCTGAATCTTAATACTGTTATGGAAATAGATATAAGGTGAGAAGTTCAACAAGCTCGATGAAAGATAAGAAAACACGAAATACAGGTAGGAAAACACAGTCGGAGCGTACATTTCCAGAAATCAACAACCTACACCAAATAGCAAATAATTTTTAAACAGCAGACAGTGTTCATTATGCAGCTGCAGAGCTTGCTCTGCGATCAACACTATGAAAAGAGAATTCACAAGTCGTAGGACAGTTTCGTTTGTTATAGTTTTCAAACAGGACATAATTTTTTAGAAAGATATCTGACAGAGATATCCTCACTTATTTTGTAAAATCTAAATTTTTATAGCCAAATTCGGCTGAGGCCGGGAGTCAATGACCTGGCACCCATTCATTAATCATTCAAATATTTTTAAACTTATAATATATCTTCTTTAACTGTGAAACTAAATGTGCAGGGAAGCAATATAGCAGATTAGTAATAATATTTTCATTTGGATATAATCTCTGAATAAATTTTTAAATGCTATATCTGATGTTATTTTTTTTCTCGTGTAATTTTAGTGTAGTTGGTTTTCCAACAGTTAAATAAACTGAATGTCCATGATTTGAAACAATAAAAATAGTAAAAATAGTGCTCTTAAAGAGAAATTGAAACAAACGTAAATTCAATTAATATCACACCCAAATCATTTTTGACTTAAACTTTACGTGCTTTTGTGCTATATGATTGTTTACTATTGTACTAAGAAAGAATGTCTTTGTGCTATATAGCTGATTGCTATATTACTAAAAAAGAAGTTTCCAAAAACTGATAGGGAAAGACAAATGTAAAAGCCTCATAGAAGGAATAAAAGGTGAACAATTAAAGAGGAATAAAAAACTCTATACTGTTATAAAGAGATAAATATAAATCTATATGGCATCTAATGCAGTTTCAGTTCATTTATTTTAGTCCCAAGTTCTCTATCACTTTTCGAATTTCGAAGTAAAAGCTTTCGGTTAGGGCCTTTTCCCGTCAGAACAATGAAATCAGTAGCGATACTAATGGGATACATTTTATTGCGACATAAAACCGAACCACGGGAACAAAAGAGAAGGAAAAAAATTAAAAGAAGGGACCAAAGAGAAATTTCCTTTACCATAGATATTGCTAAACGTAAAACTGTGGGGCTCGCACGAATTCCTTCTGTTGAGTTTTGTATGGCATCGTTAAAAATACGGGGAAAAAATTCTACCGTTATTCTGCTGCAAACGAAGCTAAAAGAAAAACTTCCGCAATCAGTTTTTCACAGTGCCAACTTTTTCATTAAATTAGGTAACTGCTGGAAGATCTAGTCATCAATGTTATTGGACCATTTTGGGAGTAATTCCTTTTTAACGTAGCCGGCATTGTCCATTTTAGTAATTTTACAGGTCATTTCTTTTGTTTTGTGACGATATTTTCAGTATTGTACATACTTGCTGTGGCATGTTTCCTCACAAAACTTAAAAAAAATTCACATTTTTTTCAGGAGTCAATTCAATGGTGTTTTACTATTGACTCCTGGGCATCTTGAGAACTTCTAAATATAGAAGCAATGATCATGACTAGAAAAAAGTTCTTTAATCAGTAGAATCAGCAAAAAAAAAAAAAAAAATTTTCCTTAAATGTCATCATTAGTGAGCAACATTTTAAAGTGATTCTTATTCGGAAATCTTGTTTATCTATTAAAACATTTTTTAAAGCCAAATCTAGGCTGATGAAATTTTTATTGCTATATGCCTTTCTTATTAGGTACTTGCATGTATCTTCATCTGCGACATTTATTCGTAAATGTGCAAAGTATCTACATAAACGACAATGGTTTTAGGTTTTACCAATTTAATATTACTTTATTGTTATCCTTTTGAAAGTTTTCCCACTATTATTATTGTGTTATTCATTGTATAAAGACTTCAATCATGGAACGCTCAAAATTGACATTGCAATCATTGCTTTATTTGTTTGATTTGAAGAAATCTGCCGGCGAAGCCCATCAGACACTTTAAAAAACTTATGGCGATTTTGCTCCGTCATATCCCAATTATTAGGTCTTGGTTTCAACGATTTAAGAGTGGTGAATTCGATATCAATGTTAAAAAATGGTCTGGAAAAAAAATCGAAGACAATCAAGTGCAAGACTTATTTGACGAAAATGAGAAGAAAAATATAGAAAATGATGGAAAGTATTTAGTTAGATTTGTATTATACGAATTTTTCCCAATAAATGATTTTTTAAAGTGAAAAAATGATTAAAATACATCCAAGCACCTAATACTTCATACGAAAATTTGAAGACAAAAGTAACTTATCTTAAAAGTAACTTATCTGACTACGTTTAAAAAGCCTTTTTTGGTCAAATTTTAAAACAAATGGTCATTTGGACTTTAAAACAAATTTAATTGTTTTGTTTTAAAGTCCATTTAACTGGGTTTTAAATCTCTGTTTGCTTTACTTCTACGATAAATTGAAAAGAGATGCGTTTTTTTCATCAAACACTGATGCATGCCTCTCTGAATTTTAAATTGGTTCACAGTATTCTCTGTTTAGCAAGTCACACGAATTTGAATAAGTTTTTAGGAGTTTTTACGTCGACAAGACTGGCAACTGCATCTGATTTTCGAACATTATTTATGTATACAAAACAATTGTTCTCTCGCACTTCATTCATATTTTCGTTGATTTTGAACAGATTTTTTTTACTTTTGTCTTTTTAAAATTACGTACCATTATCAAATTTTTAAATGGAAGGATGAATCATTTGCAGATCAATGAATATAAAATTTAATGGAATCGGTATCCTTTCAAGCAAAAATATATCTTTTATGGATGTTCCACATGCAAAAAAGAAGAAATGCTGTGAAAAGAAATTGTTGGGTTCTTAACAACTATCTGAAATGGTAAAAAAAACAAAAAACAATAGCTATCTGATTTTTGAATGATATACATTGAAATGCTAATATAGGCTTTAACAGTTTTTTTTTGTCCGGATTGTCTTAATCATAATTTGATAGCAGATTCCAGATTTGGGTTATGCTCCGTTTTCTGTTTAAGTTCCAAAAACCGTTCTTTCTTGAAAGGTTTTTGCAGCTTCTAAAAACACATGCAATGATATCAACACTCGACTTGTATGTGCAATTAGACTTATTAAAAAGGGTTATAATGCTGTTAGGAAACTTGTTGTTATTCTTAATTCGACGTCTTCTCTGTCACAAAAAGAGTTCAGACTGCAAGAAATGGCTACAGAAAAATACACAAATAAAAAGGTTTCTGAAACAAGAAGAAATGCAGAGCCTGGAATTTCTTCTAAATGGGGAATATTAGGCAATGGGGCTTGGTAACGAAGAGGATTTCAATCACTCAATGAAGCAATGAATTCACAACCAATTATGTGTTGTAAAATGTTTCATCTTAAAACCAAGAAAAAATTTTCAAGCAATATCACGTTGAAAATATATTTTCATTGCATATAGCAAAATATCGTAAAAATTATAAAAGTTTGTTTGAAAATATTGAACTTTACTAGACATAGTTTTTTTAATGCCTTGAGAATGCTCGGGGACTTATATATTCAGAATATAAGGGATATAGAGGCTCTAAATGTTATAATACAAAGAAGGTCGCCTACATAATAGAAGCAACCTATATGAAATGATGCGGCCAACAATTATTAAAGCTTACATGGTAAGATGCAAAATTCTAACGAAAGTTTTTCGAATCATTTGTGCACATCTTTGCCTAAAACCACATACGTCAGTTACAAAATTTATATTTTGGGACATCACTCGTTGTATCACCATTCAACGATGGATTTCTTTTAGGAGTTTCTAATGAACTCGGAATAGTTTCTGGTAAATATATCGGGTGTTAAGATTTAACGACTCTATTTTATAAACGTCACTAGTGTTCAAGACATTATGAAATTGAGTCGAAACACAATGAAGAAATGGCAAATAAAAAAAAATGAGTTTAAAATTTCACCGTCAGAGAATATTTTGTAATGAATGACACATTTTTCATATATTTACGATACATTACGAAATTTTTATTCCATTATTATTTTTATTCCAATGAAATCTGTTCAACATGAGAGCCGGCATTTTCAGTTAACATCTGGAATCGTAAAATAGCATGTTCCACACTTGATCACAGTGAGCTACGGGAGAAACCACGAAATGTGTGGTGAAATGCTGTCTTTAAGAATAGGTCAAAATCCTGGATTTTCATGAAATAATAGATGTTTCAAATGTCTCCAAAGCCAAACGTCACATGGATTGCAGTCTAGAGGTCAGGGAAGCCACAGATCAAGAAAGTGGCGGATGGTGACATGCTCTTCAGTTAAATCATTTTTCAGGATATCCTTAACACACATATTAAAGTGTGCTTCTTGCATAAAAGCTGCACGTGAAAGAAACTGACGTGCTTACATATAGGGGACCATTTTTTTCTGCAACAATGACGCATATCGCTTCCCGGTCATATAGCCTATTACTGGAACTCTAGCATTCGAAAAAATATTGGCAGTGAATAAATAATGTAGTCAATCCACACCACAGCGTTACTTTTGGTGAATGCAACCGAACGTGTAAAATTGAACTTGGATTTTCTGGTTTCCAGATGAGGGAGCTGTAAGCACCGAACGAAAGTGCGCTTCGTCTGCCCAAAGAATATTCCAAGGCCATACTTCATCAACCTCAAAGCGAACAAGAAATTGGAGGGAGAACCGTTGTCGATTCTCAAAATTATGTGGAAGACGAATAAATTGAAGCTTGTACGAAGCGTTCTTTTCTGGACAGTTGGAGCGGATACTTTGGTCATACAACGGACATTGCTTTTAGCCTGTAGATTGTGTCTGGCTCTCTTTTAGAAAGAACAGGAAATTCAAATTGCGCTACCATTCATCGAAGATTTTAAAAGTCCATGAATATTTTTGCATTCCCTGCAAAGTCCAGTATTTCCGTAGAGAAATGATTGTGAAGTTATCGTTTGGTTAAGTAAATGTAGCTAAGAAAGCTCGATCTGTAAGCATAATAACGTTCTGATTACCATTAACGATAATACTGGAAACAAATTCTCCGCCTTCATTTTTAGATTTTTTAACAGCTGTTGCATGGTGTATATAAAATGTGCGTTTTTGTTTCCACTTCTTGGTTCGCTTTATTCTTTTGTTTGGAAATGAGTTATTGAGAAAGTTTTAGATCTAGTGCAATGATCGAATACCACCTAGAGAAGAAACCTTGCTCTTCATAGTCGCTAATTCACTGGAAAATAAATTTCGCAAGGGAACTACATCGAAAAACATTTCGCAGCGTGAATATTTTGTTCTTCTCGTCAAAGTGACTGTTTTATCACACGTTTCATTTGAGAGGAATGAGCTCAAGTGTGTTCAATGTCCAAGCTGTAACCAAAAGAGCTTTGAAGTGTTTTATCAAAAGTTCATTTTAATAGTTATGTAATTGAATGAGAATGAGTTATTGTAATAAAATGACCTATGGATAAAAATGAGTGAAATCTAAATAAAGAACCTCTCGTAAATGTGTTATTCGTTAAAAATAGTCTCTGATTGCTTCATTTTGAAATAATATTTTTTATTTGCTCACGCAAATCTCTAACCCTTCATTATGTCCTACACAAAATTTCATTATTTTTTGAAGAATATTTCGTCTGCAGATAACTTAAAAATATTATTTTTAATGACGGAGGTCCTGTACATCAAAGGAATGAATGAGTTCCGATGATGAGAGGATCTTTACTTGAAATGAGTAGTTTTGGACCGCAGCAGTGGTTACTAGAAAACCTTATGAACTGCTCAAAAGGAAAAAAAAAAAGAAATTTTTATTTAAGAAGGTGTATCAAACAAATGTGGTGAAATTTGAAAGAAGTTAAATAAATGCATTTTTATTACAAATCAAATGAAAACTTAAAATGTTTTTTTAAACTTACATATTGTCAAAATTTCCAATCAAAAAACATGATTGCTGGGAAACTTAGGGATGTGTTACTTTGAAATTTGCAAACATGTTAAATGAAGTATTATAAAGGGAATGGGTTAAAGATGTAGAGCTCTGATATGAATTGTTTTTGTTTTAGAACTGCCTAATGTAGCTTTCAACTCTGAGTTTTGTGAAATTTTGAATACTAAAGGGCTCGATCAGCCGTAAAGTTTTTGTAAATGCCAATATTTTTAACCTTTAATTTATTTATTTCACTACAGCCGTATGTATGTTATGAAGAAAAGAAATTCTCAATGTGTGAAATAGAATTTTTTGTTGAGCGTTTTGATTATTGTTACAGCTTTCATTTTAAATCTAAATTACCCCATTTTATAGAATCTCAATTGAAACAAAAATTCCTGATTGATATTCACTGTGTTGAATCGCACTGACCCCGAAAATGAACTGCGATTGTACATAAAAAGGCCTTCTGAAAAATTTGTATCCGCTTTTAAGTAAGTGTTTTTTTAATTTAAAACGGAGGACGACGCTGTACGGATATCACTGGAAAAGGGTTAAATCAGCCAAAGAAGAGATTTAGGTGAGATTTATCGGAGCATCCATCAACATCAGAGGACTATCTCCTTCAAGTGATAAGTACCATTACTTTTGATGAACTGAATGAAAGTCGGGTGACAAATGAGAAATCTTCTTTCTCATTTGGTGCTTGCCTTAAATTATCTATTGGTGAGTCTTCGACAACTCAAACTAAATTTTCGACGATTGTTGGAGGTGGCGAGGGAGTGGCGCAAAACCGTCATATTATTTGAAAAAAAAATGGAGTAGTTGCATGGGTTTTTAAATAATGTATTAAGCAATAGATGTCATTAGTAGTATATTTTGATTTTAAAATTAAAGGGTTTATAGGTTAATAAAAAAGGGTAAAAGTAGAATGTTCCGAGGTCTTCATTCTAGGATTGGTAGAATCTTTAGGAATAAGCCTGGCAATAATAATGTTTAGATAAACAAAAAAGTGTTAACATCACTATTCAGTCTGTGGTATTATTACAAATTTTTGAAATGGGATTTTAAAAACATAATGCATCAGTTGTACTGTCATTAAGCCAGGAATGTAATTTTGTGCAAAAATTATCAGCTGTCGAAAACGCTCTTTCGGCATTTACGATAATTGGAGGTACTGTTAGCAATGCACGATATACTTTTTCCAAATATTTACCTCTAAATGCCTACCTCATCTTCAAATAACTCTTCGGATGGTTTTGGATATAGCTGATTTCTTTTTTGAATTTTTTTATCGATAATTTTAATTTTTGTTCAAGAGACAATTCCTTTCACATTAGTGCCATCATAATTTCCGATAACTGTATCGAATTCTTCTGAATGTGGATAGGTTTGTGGGTAAAAAAGTTTTAAGAAAATTTGCTATAAACTTGATCATATTTGAATTGGTTAGTCTCTTTTCTTCTTTTTCATTTTTAAAATTCTTATAATTATGTAAATACCGTAAGACATATTCTATTTTAGTATGTCTTTCTTCTGTGTGATTTTTCAATGTAATATATAATTCTTCAGATAGTGATGTCTGCTGTTCTTTCAGTGACTGCGACATGACATTTATTGTTGCATTAGCTGTTAATAAATTAGAATCTCTCCGACATATTGCCTCAACAGCCAGTTTTAATATTAAGTTCACATTAAATTATAACAACTGTTCTGGATATTAAGTCGAATTCATTATCTGAAAAATTAATTTGCTGGTTTAAGTTGATTATTGCTTTTTAGATTGGATTTCTCAGTTTCAAAAATCGTTTCATCATAAGGAGTAAACTGTTCCAATGTGTTTTTGAATCTCCTCCTAAACATCTCCTTTCATCTTTCCTCTCACTCCAATCTTATCAAAGTAAACCCATAGTAACGCATGCGCATAAGGTGGAGGGTTTTACAATTCATTGTCATACAGTATTTTATAACTTCTCTTGATTGTACGATACAACTTTGTATACACAGTGTAATTAATTTCGCCCATTAAGGAGACATAAAAACAAAAGCGTATAGTAGTTCTCTATGCTCCCTGAACAATTTAAACAATTACAAGACAATTTAAAAAATGTCTAGTAAATACCGAAAAATCGGCATTTAAATTTGTGAATACCGGTATTACAAAATTGTACAAATGACTTAAAATACCGGTATTCAGTATACCGGTATTGCAATCCCTAGTCTCTACAGATTTGTTTAATAATCATATTTTATTGTTGACCGATTCATTTAAGATTACTTGTGGTAGAATACTCCCATACCGGATGAACACAAGTAAGTACTGGTTGCAAATAGTCGGTGCAAATAAGCAATTTATTTTTCCTATTTATTTTAGAGTTTCTTGGTATCATGGGGAATTCTCTATCAAGATCTCGGAAATAGGGGTCGGCCAATCGAGTCTTTTATCTAAAATTACGCCAAATATTGACAGTTCTGACACCACGAGAAAATTTTGTCATTCATTTTGAATTGTGGGTAGATGATATTAGCAGATGATTTACGAAAAATGATAGGTCCAGTTTTAGAAATATTAATGGAGATTTTCCATTTATCGAATCAGGCTCCCAGCGATTTAAGGCATTTGTAAGAATTTGGGAGTTTTGATTTTTGCGATGATTGTAATATCATCTGCGAAAATACATAGTAAGATATCAAATTATTTAGAAATATCATTAATGAAGAAGGTAAATGTTCGGGTCGAATTTTTGAGCCTTGATTTACTACAGCTAAAATATTATTAAATTTCAATATATGTTTTAATTTTCATATAGGAGTTAATAAATTACTTTATATAATTGGGAGTGTTGTGATTGATAAGTTAAAAGATGAACACGTTTTGTCAAATACATTTTGAATATCTAAAAATATTGTAGTCCCTTTTTTTCTTGTTTTGGAATGCGCCGTCATTCAATTTCGTGACTCGACACAGTTGAAGGGTGCTTGTCAAAGTTTTCCTGAATCCACATTGCTCGGGGATGAGGATGTTAGTTTGGAGGTGATTATTAAGTCTTTTAAGAATAATGTGTTCGGCTAATTGAAGAGAGAAGGGAAGCGGGTCGATAATTAATTGCGTTTGTGGAGTCCTTGCGTGGTTTAAGGATGGGTGCAGTCGTTGATGTTTTCTATCTAATAGGAAAGTATTGCAATATTAAAATTTTATGATTAAAATGGCTGATTGAAGCGTAAATGTGTGGGTTGAATCTCAGACCATTTTATTATTTATTCCATCCATTCCGAGTGCATTGTTTGATTTGAAGCTTTTGATAATATTAGTAATTTCAGAGGATCATCGGAAAGGGGGTCTTTAATGATATTGTTTCTATGGAATTTTGGAAATTAGATACAGCCTCATTGTCTAGATTTTCAATTTCAGCATCTTTTATTTCATTATTTTGAAATTGAGTTTCCAGGCTAATGGTATTGTTTCTATGAAATTTTGGAAATTAATTA
>JAPMOR010113017.1:21521-122338 GCA_026543865.1 Argiope aurantia | reverse complement strand
TGAGTTTCCAGGCTAATGGTATTGTTTCTATGGAATTTTGGAAATTAGATACAGTCTCATTGTCCAGATTTTCAATTTCAGCAACTTTTATTTCATTATTTTGAAATTGAGTTTCCAGACTATTTGCTGTTCATTCAGAGCTTTCAAAGTCAGTTACAGAAACTTTATTTGGCCTGTTGAGTGGTGAAAAGTTTTTGCTTTTCTTTTTAAATGCCCTGACTAGTTGCCCTCTAGTTAAATGCCCTGACAAGATAGTTCCATCCTCTTTCTAGACGTTTGTGACTTTATCAATCAAACTATTTTATTCAATTTTATAATTTCGTTTAGCAATTCTTTATCAAGTTTAGTTGAAATTTTCTTCAAAGCTGGACCCCTCTTTCTTAGTAACATTTTCCTGACGTAATTATTTTCTCTCTTGATATACCTAATAATCTGATCAACATAAGTTAAACAAGAGGCTTTTAGCAATGTGCGCATTATTTTTACATTCTGGAACTGGGTTCACGATGTGAACTGACTAAGGCCAAATCGTAATATTGCCAATTTTAATCCGTTTGGCTCAAAGCGTTTTTCTGTTATCGTTGTCACAAACAGACATTTTCCAAACATGTGTTTTTCGAATGTAGGGAGGTCTAAAGCGTCAAAATTTCGAATTCTAAGTTTTTGACTATTATAATACTTTATACTTCACACAAGAGAAAGTAAAAATACACTCGATGATATAAATGTTTGGTGTCAGGGACATTTTTGAGGTTAATATCAATAACAAAAGCCTTCTCTTAAACACAGTTGTTCATACAAATGGAATTGTCAACACATCAGGATAAAAGATGTCTTGAGTTTTGTGGTCCATCTCATCCATTCTCCCAAAGAGAAATAATGCTCGAGACAAAACACAATACTGCCATACAATAGACCAGTAATAGGTTTTATGAATTTCAACATTGATACTTCTTTTTTGAGCAACAAACATCTGAGAAGGAGACTATGAAAGAATCAGCCAACCATGAGGGAATTATTTTGAATAGCCCGACTATCACAAAAACGAAAAACACCATAATAGTCGAAACAAAGTTCATCACTCATAAGGTAACTATTTATTCACGATTCAATTAGCTTTTTTCGGAAAACACCTTAATTCAGAAACTTGTATAATATTTATGGATTGTTTTGCCAAATAATTTGATTTATTAACTTCATAAGTTACTTCAGATCTCTGAGTAAATATTTTACAGACCAGAAAAAAGACGACTCAATTTTCTAGCATTACGATATAATATTATTTGTAAAACCAAATTACAGACTTCATTAACAGATTCATAATAGTTATTTCGACCAACAGAAGAATTATAAAGTGAGGAACAAAACATCAAATATATTTTGTAACTATATATAAAGTTGTTGAATTTTAATAATTAATAACATAATAATCTTTCCCGTGGAATTTTAGTTGAAGAATTTAATTTACGTTGAAGCCTAGTTACTAAATATTAATTAACGCTTCCAACTTTATCATTAGTTTGAGGATAATTATCTGAGGTTAAAAGAGACTTCACATAGAATTTCTTAAGAATTTTTGGAATTAAAAATAAAGTAAATGTACCATTTCTATTTGTTCTGATTCTTGAATTTGGAAAACCTTTTTTTAGAATAATATCAAAAATTTCAGAATTTCCATTTTATGAAGTCAATATCTAAATATACATTATTGTATGATCCATTACCACACGAAAAATAATTTTTATAAAGTTGTAATAGTTGATAGCTCCATCAGTGTCAACAGAAATGTTTTAAAAAGGTTTAATAGCAAGAAGTACTTATCGTAACAAACCAAATAGTTCGTGTTTTCTTTTCTTATAAATTGGTAGACAATAAAAAGTTAAAAAAATTATGTAATATCAGAGGTAATATTAAGCAAATAATATTGAGTAATTCAATCAATAACTTTTTGAGCACCAAGTTTACGAACTAATTTAATAATTTAAACTGTAATGAAAACAAATACACAGACAAGCATTGTCCATGAAGCAGTTTGTAGACATATGAGGCACAATTTCATTTAAATGAGACGGTCAACTGCCAAAATTGCAGGATATGGTCCCAACAAATCCCTCATGCTGTTTATCTATTTCCATTCCATTCTCTTAAAATCACCGTATAGTATGGTATGACAGTTGATGTCATAATTATAATATTTTTCTTTGTAGATCAATCGATTTATGGACCTATGACTAGTACTAGCTTAGAGTCTGTATTGAGACGTTTCGTGATACCTGAATTTCAAAAATGCAGTATTTTAGACATCACGATTCTTATGCTGGGCATACTCCATTTCGCAATGGTACATTTGCCAAATTCCCACTTGAGTAATATTTCGTGGAAGATCGAATTATAATCTTACACTTCTCAATTTTTTAATCATCCTAGTCACCACACCATAACCCGTATAACTTCTAGCTATGAGGTAACTTCAAAGCCACTGTTTATGGTGACAACATAAATAATTCGGCGGAATCGAAAAAGGTGACGTGTTCGTAACATTTCACTTGATATGTTAAGAACTACTTTTGAAAATGCTGTAATCCGTTTTAATTTGATTTCAGAAAATGGTATACACCACACTGACCATGCTTTGTAACATGTTTTAGAAATATTTACAAGCATTTTAAACATATGTCTTCATGTCTTATTTCAGTTATCATTATTGCATACTGCAGTTGTGTTACTTGCTGACTGTGAGTTTTCGAACTTCTTCATTTTCTGAGAATAACAGAGTTCCATAACATTCTATAAATTATTACCAGGTCGAAATTGTTTTGTCCAGTAATTTCCCTTTTATTATAGTTTCAAACTGGAATTTTAATTTACCCTATACTTATTAATTATCAGTTCGAACCTCTTCATTTTCAGGGTCAGAAATAGTGGAATAGAGCTGGTAGGAAATTATTGTCCTTCTGGTTATCTGAAACTATTTATAAACATTTCCTGAATTTCATGACCTGCACAAAGGCAGCAGGGCGAAAATGATAATCTATATTGGAAAAACAATTTAGCCTTATAAAAGGGTCTAAACTTTTGTCTATGTGTAGGATATGGTCTAAAGTTATTTGGTCTGAAATTTCTTGATTTCTAATGTTTAAAATTACGAGAATGTGCATCAAAGTTTTGGACTGCAATATGGTTAGAGTTTCCCATCTTTAGGGAATTTAAAAAAAAAAAATATTTTTCCATTTTATTTCTCATTCTATAGGATTATTAGATGGAGTAACTGAATTAAATTGTTGTCTATGACCAGTGGACAAGACACTTATCAATCCCTTTAGAGTCATCGGTGTCGATAACTCTGACTGATAATATTTAATTTTTTTATATGGATCAATAATTGCTATATTGGAGCTATATACTTTTCAGTTAAGAAACAAGTGAGTTCTTCCTTAGTTTTAATAGCATCATGAGAATTAGCACACTAAGTTAAGATACCATTTTTTATGTAACTAGAAATAATAGTTTATTTTCAAGAATCACCCAAATCATGCTACTGAAATTCAACATTAAAATATTTTAGCCATGAATTTACATTCATGGAATAGTTTAGGGTGAATGAAAGGACATTAATAAACTTATTTCTTAATTTACGGAATTTTTCATACTGTTATTTTATTACAATACAGAAATAATCAGATTTACAAGTATTTTTTCCCGTCATTCTTATTTCCTTTCTTCCACGTAATTTCACAAAGAAAAAACATTTTATAGAAACGGCCTACCTGAGACTAAATAGACTCTATGGAAAACGTCTAAAAATTACAACATTTAGAATATATCTTAATTTTGATATATTAATAAGTTGAAGAATTTTTAAAAAAAATTTGTGGCACTTATGATCATTAATAAAACCGAAATTAATAATGGAGAATGTTTTACTTTTGACCAGTTTTACCTGTAATCACTTCACTAAATAATTATATAAACAAATACCTATTCGTGACATAATAGGGCTTCTTTTGATTACATGTTTTGATACAATTTAAACTTCAATTCTATATAACTGTTCATCATTTACTTATAATTAGTGTGTTCTTGTTTGTAGCAAGAATCTTTATGAACTTTCCTGTATTCATATGAAGTTTGAAGAATTATTTTCAAAAATTTTTAAGACCTTATCCTTACCCTTTTTTCAGCAGAATACTTTAATTAAGATTACTTTAAGAACATGTAAGTGGTTTATAATCAATTTATTTCTTCTTTTATGTTATTGTTCCTACTTTATCTCTAGAATTTGAATATATTTTCATACATTTATTCCCTATCATGACCATTAAAGTAAGAAATTAAAAAAAATTTATATTTATTTAAGGACTTTTTTCATCTTCACAGACTATGAAACAGTAAAGAGCCTTGTTTTCTTTCGAGTTTTGTAGAGAAGGGAACTTTTAAAATCAAATTGATTCAATTCTAGATTCTTGAATTTAAACATAAAAATACTTTACATCCTGAATTGTGCAGGGCTTTGATTTTTTCCGTGCTTCGTATTGTCTAATTACAATAATTTTAATTGCCTAATGTTGTTCTACTGTATCACGTGAAAATCATGGTGTTTTTTTTAAAATTCCAGTTATTTTTTGAAAATTTTCTGAACACATGCAAGCTAAAATATTATAATTTTCTGTTTTTGGCATCGTTCAGTGAGGACACATAGCGGATTCTTTGTCTTGTCGACTCAAAAATAAAAACTTTTGTCTTATTCTGAAGGGAAGGAATGAAAAGCGTGGTTTAACGGACAATTCTCCTGCTCAATTTATTACGAATATCATAAATATACACCTTTTATTTAATGAAATGTTGTATAATTAGATAAAAGTTTCCAAATTAAAACGTCTCTACCATTTTTGTTACTTATTTATGATATGTAACTTAAAAGAATCACAGATTTTCAAGATTCTTGCTACCCTAAAGTGTTTTTCCTTATCTCATTTTTTTATCCCAACTATCTACAGTTTAAAATTTCATGCTATAATAAATAAATAATACTATTCAAATGATCTGACATATATCATATTTGGTTGACCTTTTTGAATGCTAATGAGCTAATTAAGAAATGAAGGTCATCATTGTGAATCTCATTTTTTGAAGGAGAAAAAAAACAAAAACAATTTTATCCCTCAGTTCCTACTGACTGCACGCATTTATATAATAAATTAAACATTTTAGGATTAAAGAGAGATTATGTTTTTTTGCTAAATTGTTTACGAAATTGATTTTGAGCTCATCTATCAAAATGTAGGCATTTCCTAATCAGCTTTAATCTTTGTAGATTTAAAGAAAAACAGCGGAGTAAAAACAAAATTAAAAATCAATTTACGGAATAATCTCTGTTCTCTTTCATGCTAGAGAATATTTTTTTTTTACTAAAAATAAGTTTGTTTTAAAGTACACGATAGGAAAATTCTTTGTGCTTTCATTTAAAAAAATATTATTAGTCCAAAATGGAGCTTTTTTTATTAATACCATTTAGAGCTTCCAGATAGTGAAACTTGTGTTTTCCATTCATTGATTTTGGAATATAAAGATATTAATATCAAAATTTTACAGCTCCATTTTGATATTAAGAGATTGCCTATTTTTTATTTTTGCTTCATCATACAGAGTGTCAGCTTCTAACTTAGCTAATTTTTAAACTTCTGGATATAATATACAATACCAGATAAAAAATAACTTAAATGATGGGCAGAATTACATTTGAAGATTTTTCAACCAATAAAGGTACAGGGTTAAAGTTGTCTATATATAAAACAACTCTTTAGAAAGCTGTAAAATTTAGTGTAGAACATAGTGAAAGGATGGGAATTTGTTTGAATGGATAAAAAATTAATTTGGATTTTTCTCTCCAGAGGGTGATTTTATAAATAATTATACATATTTTAGATAGTTTATAAATTTTGTTACAAAAAACAAGTACAAAAAGATGGCCATTATTTTCCGCTAACATTTTGAATCGTAAGATAGCATGTCCCACAATTAACTGCAGCGTATTTTAGGAAATGACACGAAGCACAGTATGAAATGCTGTCTTTAAGACCAGGTGAAATTCTGGAATGAACACCACTTATTAGATGCTTCAAATGCTCCCAAAGCAAAAAGTCACATGGAATTTAATCTGATGATAAGAGAAGCCACAGATCAAGAAAATGGCGGATGATAACACGTTCTTCTGTAAATAATTATTCAGGATATTCATATATATTAAAGTTTGCATCTTTTCTAAAAGTTGCCCGTGAAAGAAACTGACGTACTTGCAGATGCAGGACAATTTTGTTCTGTAACAACGACGCATATTACTGCCCGGTGAATCAACATTTTACTGGAACTCTAGCATTCTAAGAAATATGAGCAATGAATAAATGATACAGTAAACCCACGCCACACCGTTATTTTTGATTACTGCAACGGAAACTATAAGATTGAACGCGGATTTCCTGGTTTCCAGATTCGGCAACTTTCAGTGCTGAACGGTCCAAATGAAAGTGAGCTTCATCCGCCCATAGAATATTCCAAGGCTTTACTGAATCAATCTCAAAGCCAGTGAAAAATGGACGGGAGAATTGAAGGGGCCTGTGTGGTGGTCCTGTTCTGCTAGAAGAGCAACCTGCTCTATTCCTTCTGGCTATCTTTTAGAAAACGAACATGAAATTCAAATTTCTCTACCATGAATCGGAGATTTTAATAGTCAATGGATTTCTTGCATCCCCTGAAAAGTTCGATATTTCCATAGAGCAGATATTGTAGAATGATCGTTTTGGTAAAGCAGTTTAGCTAATACAGTTTCTTCTGGTAAACGCAATAACATTCTAATTAGCAATAGCGAGCAGATTATAAACACAATTTCTGTGAAACTTTCCATACTTCACAACAGCTGCTGCATGGCTTAAACAAAATGTTACGTTTTTGTTTTTCCTTCTTTGTTTTAAATGTTATTACGTTTACCAGATCTTCCAATCGGACATTAGATTTCAAAAAGATTTTCCAACTGAGTGCAGTTATCAAAATATACTTTTTTGAAATGCTTTGTGCTTTGCATTTACTCGTGCATTCGAAAATAAATTTCGTAATGGAACTCGAACGCCTGCATTGAAAGAAATTTCGGCGCTTAAAAGTTTTGCTTTTCTTTTGTTAACTTTCGAAGTCACTTTTTTGTTATTTTTCAGTTGAGAGAGTAAGCTCAAATGCTTACAATAAATGTATTATAAATCGTCGAACCGCAAATGATGATTGTATATTATTAGTTTAGGACAATGAATCTTTAAATATATTAAACGTATTTCGATCGTCTTCTCTTCCTTATTACAATGCAAATAAAAAAGATAATTGACGCACGAAAATGTTTTTCACAAATTTTTATTTTATTTTGAAAAGAACAAAAGCAATAATTTGACCTGTGGATTTTTTAAAAACTGCATTGGACTGTATGTTTTAATAATAATTAAATAATTATCGATATAGAAAAAAGAAATTAAATTATTGATGGCACTTCCTGTCGAAGGTGTAACGAAGAGGGGTTTTAAGGTTTACGGTTCACTTAATTACTTAATTTAATTAAGGTTTACAGTTCACTTTAGAGATTATGTTATTTAATGTCTATGAGTTATTGCGTTAGAGTGGCCTGTGGATAAAATGTGGTGAAACTAAAATAAAGAACAAATTGTAAATGTGTAATTCTTTAAAAATCACCCTCTGTAATAGGGCCTTTTAAGTATGGATATCTTGTATTTCAGAAATTTTGAATGAAAGTTTTTAAACAAACAAATTCCTTTCCTTTCATTATGTCCTACACAACATTTTATAACTTTCTGAACAATAGTTTCTTCTGTAAGCAAACTTTAAAATAGGGTCCTTTAATGATGGGCAACCTGAATTTTTGAAAAGTCGCGAATTCTAACTTATTACTCCGCCCCTAATCCTATCAGACGTATTGAATAAAAATTGTTGATTCATTTTGAGCTCAGATTGACTTTTAATAGAGAAAGAAGACGTCTAAAATCTCTCCTCATTTATACTTCACGTGTGTCTAATTATTGATGTGTTATAAGTTCATGGAACGTTGACCTACGGGTTTCGTGACAGGCATCTTTCATTGAGAGGTGCTGCAGATAAAATCATAACCCAGTTACATAAGAACTGCCTCACCTCAAAAGAGTCCATTTTGCCGAAAAAAAGATATATTGTCCGTAACGCAGTGATTCGTACTTCTCAGGAATGACGCGTTTCTTTCGCATGCACTTCAACTGCAGAAAAAATATTCGAAATTCTTGAATATCTAGAATGTCCTTTCAACTACATCTTAAGAAGCAGATCGAACACCTTTACTTAGCATTTACCATCTGTGATACTTTCCTGCATTTAATTATGTATGCAAAATATTGGTTCAGCATTCTCAAAGAAATTGGATGCTACACATGATACTACACTGAGGATTTGATCTGAAAATCTCAGGATTTCACCTGTACAAGCCTATAAGTAAAAATTCATCATTTAACATTATATCTCTATCTAGCTATCTGCTCAACCTTTCTTTCTCCAACTGTTTCTTTCAAAATATCCATTACAATACATCATTTCGTCCGTAAGTTTCCAAAAGTGAACATTGCCGACGGCCGTCCAAAGGAAAAATCTAATTTCTCCCATTTTAACCTATTTTTAAATTTTGCTCAAAATAGTATTGCTCCAAATATTTTTAAATAGTTCTTTATAACTCACCGTCATGGATATGCTACTTAGACATGAGTCAATAGTGAAAGTAAAATAACATCTAGAACTGTTGGGCGCAGTGTCATGACGCATTTAGTAACTTCTTTCTTAATGCCGAATGACCCGCAATCTTGATAGATGGATAAAATTTCTGCTTCTCAAAATTAAAAACAGTATATTTATTCAAGCAATCGGAGTGCTCTTGAGACTCCTTTTGAAACTTCCAAGCATCTAATCGCACTTCAAATCTTGTTTCTCTTAGAAGTACTTTAAACTAAGGGCTATGATTTTTTTTGGATTCCTGAGCATGTTGATATCAATGGTATCGAAGTTTTCGATACTATTACTATAACTGATACTATGCACTTATCAATGACTATTCGATACTCTTAATATGCCCTTATAGCATTCTACAACTACATTTAGCCTATCCTGATATACATTTATTGATTGTTTATTGTGCCCACTCAATATGGCAAAAATTATGGGACCTACAGATTCACAAGTTTCATACCATTTATTCCTTGATACATTTGTGTTCGTGATCCTTGTGTATGAGCTTGATGTCCGAATTTGTCATACCCATTTCATGCACATGCACATGCACCTTCTGCTATAATATACAACTGATTTTAATATCATTCATATTTTGGCTGAATGCTCAAATCAATTCAAAATTCAAAACTTTCAAATGCACCGATTACGGTTTTTTTGTTGTTGTTACTTCAATTTTAAATATACATAACGTGGTTTCAGAATATCCCAAACCAATTATTTTTTAATTTCTTGAAAGCCATTTGCTTTATTTCTTAATTTTTTCACTAGTGATTCACTTTTTGATTGTCTTGGCCATGATTTTATACCATTTTTTCTACTTCTTATACTAAAACTTGTTTCGTCTTTATCACCTTTCACATTTCAACTTATGTTTGTAACTTTTATTATATGTTAGGTATAGCATGCTCTGAGTCCAAAAATCTCAAAATTAATTAATTAATCAAACAATATTTAGATTTCGAATAGTGAGTAAGGCCTCTAAATCGAAATCTTTAAATGTGAAAAAGATGTTTAGCTTAATAAGACGTAGATATCAGGATAAATCTCCTCTAATGAGTAGATTAATGAGACAGCATTGCTGTTACTAGAGATGATGTCAGTCAAGAAGATATCAATGATTGGGCGATTTATTAATGATAAAGCGATTACTAGAAACAGAGAAATTTCTAATCTCCAAGTTAAATTTTTGATGTCTTGAAGAATTCAAAAAAGCACGTTATGGCTTTCAAGAAGTTGCAATATCGGCTGAAAATGATAAAACATTTGGTCTTTGTATTTTTCTTTATAGAAAAATTTGTAGAATGATTTTTTTCCAAGTGCTTCAAGCTCTTTTTTTTATTATTGTTTCTAAATTTTTCTTATAAGAAAAAGAAGGGTTAAAAAATAAAATTCAATTATTTTTTCATACGAAAATGGCATATCATGCTACATTTTGTTTTATACCTTCACAGCAGTTAAAATTAAGATTTTTTAAAAATCATCATTTGGCAAATGCTTAAAGAATTATTTCTTAAATATTATTTAATTGTCCTTTCTTCTATGTAAGAGAAAACGTTTGCAACTAAAGATATGTAATTCAATACATTAAAATTTCATGATTATTTTATTCTAATATGCATATAGGCACAAATGTTTTAATATTTTTCGAGGAATGCATTATAAACAACGTCTCTAAATTATTACAAAACATCAGGTTTTTAAATGTGGTACAAATGATTCTTATCATGCTGCAAGGTAAATCAGCTATATTTCTGTTTTCAAAAGAAATTAATTAAACACAAATTTCTTTGAAATTAGTTTATTTTCATTTCATCATCAGCCACATATCAATTTCAACGTGAATTTTCTCTATTGAAGTAAGTTTCAAACCTATCAAATGCAGTTCCTAGAGAAAATTGATTACATTTTATTAATTAATAGCAATAAATATCAATTTCGACAAAACTGAATTTTGCTTCGTTGTTTGTATTTTCAAGCTGAGAAATTTTTTAAAATCAGATTAAAGGATATTTTATGGAAATTGTAAATGCTCTGAAATGATTTAATTAAAAGAAACTTAATACATCACTAGTTATTGAAAGTGATAACTGTTTTTTAATTTATACTAACTAAATGTTATAAATTTAAATTGCCATATAACAGATCTCTTACTTTTGCTTCCGTTATATATAATGTAACGGTGTAAATTTCACTCTCTAGATGCAATGAAGAATATGTGAGAGCATACATAGAAGGAATATATCATTGAAACTGATCCAAATTGTAGATGGAAACCAGCAGCTTATTTACCTCTGCTTAGAAAATATGATGTTTCCTCTTAAAAAGTATATGCTCTTTTCATATGAAGGTAATAAATAAAAAATCAGAATGTGTCAAGTTCGATACTTTGAATCTTTTCTTTCAGGTTCAAGGTGTCTAAGAAACGAATGCATTTTTTTTTATTTTGACATCGCCTGTCATTCGCTGAGAAAGTTTGGGAGAAACAAATCGACTCGTCATTTCTTTCCTTTGAAAAAGAAAATTCTTAACTCTGGTGAGATGCAGATACATTCCTTTAGCTGAAGATTCCAACAATGATAAATATTTATCTAATAAATAAATACATAGGATTTTATCTGTTGCACTTCATGAATTTTACTATTAATTACCGCACAATGCAAGGAAAAACTATTCGAACATTTTTGAATTAATATAATGAATTCTATAAAAGAGAAAAATCTTTAATGAGTAAGGATGAACATATAAAACTATTTTTAGCCGCATTGTTTATAATACAGGGTGGTTAAAATGAAAGCAACCCTATTTGGGACGGCCTAGCTAGGGAACTTTGATGCAATGTTGTCATATTTTACGGGCTTATATATCAAACCATGAGAAAATGATTGGAGCAAAAAATTTTGGTTCAATTAAAGGCTGCTAAGTACAAGTGGGGCACAAAGAGCTGCGTATGGTAAGGGAAATGTAACAAGACACAACCAGTAAATAACAGAATATGAGGTATCTGTAATTAAATTTACTTTCACATTTCTTTACAGACAAACCAATGATATTAACCATGTTAGCTAGATGAGAATTTATTCTGTGAATAGTCGTCGGCGAGGGCAGTACTGGAGAACATAATTTAGTCTTAGGAACAGATAAAAAAGAGGGAGAATAGATTCTGAGCATTCTTAAATGGGTCTCTCAGTGCTAGATGTTGTTTGGTGCTAAAAGTTTTCTATAATTCCGGCAATAATTCATGCTTCTATTCATGACAGAAATCATTGCTTATAAATCCAATTCATAAACGATGCAAAGCTCTTTTTGACAAGTGCGGAAAAGTGAAAAAGCAAAAATTGAACAAATGGCACTGAATTCTCCGCACGCTACTGTATGGATAGATTTCACAGCAATTTTTTTATTAGGCTATTTTCCTTTGAGGAAATCATCACCCAGAGACCAAAAACTTGTTTCTCAACTGTAGCATGTTACCGAGGCATGCTGCAAGGTGTGGTCATTCCAGAACTCCAGCAGGTTGATATTTCGCTCCAACAACATTCTAATAAGATGGTCCGTCCCCTAACATTGCATGTGAGGTTCAACAATTGACGTGACATTATTTTCTGGAGGATCAAATTATCACTTCTTAAAATAGCTTCCACATTCACATGACTTAATCCTGTGTGAAATCGGTTTTAGAGTTACCTCAAGGATACTAGAAACATAGGAAATTTGGCGAATTTGAAGAACCCGACACTATTGCACGTACGCAACATCGCCGCTGTGGATCATGTTGTAGGTCGGTTTCACGTATTTCTTCCGAATTAAACAAAACAAATTGAAACCCACATGTGAAATTTGTGAGTGTCGTGTCTTTCGTTTGTGCAGTCGCTAAATTTTTTGTAGGATAAACAGTTTTTGTGTAAAGAACGTAATAATAATGTTAAATACTGACAATTTGTATTTTGTTTTTATTATTAGTATTATTATTTTGCTATTTTTTGTACCTTAAACCAATAGCTGCGCTTAGTGGCCTTTGATTAAATTATTATTATTATTTTGCTCCAAACAGTTCCCTTGATCTGATACGTATACGCTTCAAATATAAAGACGTTATGTTCACTGCTTCACCAGATCATTTTAAACAATTTGCTCGTCAAAATAAGGTATTAGAAACCGTCTGTAGAATGTATGATAAGTAACTCGTATTTAATATATCACAAACAAGAGCTGCAATAAAGCATAAATTTTACATTAACAAAATTCATATCTAAAATTAGATTAATTTTATTCATTATTATTTTCAGATGAATGTTTGAAAGTTTGTTAATAAGGAAACATATTACTTCGTATGCATTCAAAATTCAGAAAAACTGGTACAGATGAACTTATTCGAAATCTATTGCAACATCACTTACGCTTCGTTACTAACAATATCCTCTCAGCCAATGAAGCTGTTTATGGTGTGTGAATAATAATTAGGCTTTAAACTGTGCTCGCCATGGTGTCATAAGCGACTTTTGTGGAATGCCCACAACTTTTCAGAGATAAAAACGAAATTTGTATTTTCAAGGATAACCATTACAATGTTATAATTTGAGTACTTTAATTTCGGATAATGACATCAGAGTAACTGTGAAAAGAAGTTGAGTGAACGAGACCGTAAAAGGTTACTAAAATTTTTTACGTGATAAGGATGCAACACTATTAAAGTTAATATCGGAATTCAGGGATGAAGCCCTAAACTTTCGGTCCCGATAATCTGAAGCGTTTTAAAGTGATGGTGGCCACTTCGAGTTGACTTGAATGCTCAACAAGAAGCTATCCATGTATCTTGTACATAACAACACTAATGCCAGATATTTCATAACTGGTTCAAATAGCGTAATCGGACATGTCGTGTTTCCAACTTTAATGAGTTCGCATTTTGTGAAAACCCCGTGAAGTCATAGAAGTCTGCCTGCCAACAGCAAACTAAACTGAGCAACTCGGATTCCAAATTGGGGTAGATGGGTCATCTGGAAATCATTGCATTCTCTGATATGTGTATAAACATAAGTGACTGATAATCAATATATGAACATCATTTTTGAAGAAGTATACACAGTCATGCTTACATAATAAGCTTGTTTCAATAAGGAAATGTAACTTTGGATAAGTGCCAGAGGCTTTTATCTGAATTTAATGTTCTGTAATTTCAGCCCATGTTCACAAATATGAGTTTGATAGAACAAGTTTGAGACACCATGCAACAACATATACACAACCATGCAGCATTTTATTTAACAGAGAAATCAAAGATATCAGAATAAACTTGGCTTGTTTCGAACCGAACCCTTTTCAAAATGTATGAAGTATATTGTTTGCATTTAAAATGGTCGCGGGTATTCATGTACTTTGTGTTTTTGCAGTTTTCATTTCCTTGGTTCATGTTAGAGTGTTGTGTTAATTTTTCTGGCATTTAAGTGTATTCATTGATTTAAATTATCCTATGCATAATATAACTCCATTCTGTGTCCCCGGTCCGATAACATTAAGTTATCTAACCAGTTGGATGAGCACAAGATGGAAGAGAAAAAAAGCAAGTATCAAAATTAAAAAAAAAGTATTACCATACAAGTGAAATTTAATCGAAACTTTATGCAATTGTTTCGTTATGAAATATTTTTACTTACTTGATAAGAAATTCTTTAAAAAAATTATTTTCTACGATACATTCATTTTGATATTCAAGTAAATTAAAATGTGTTGTTTTAAGACTATCTGTTTGGTTTTTGTCCGTCATTTAAATATGAAGTAAAAAATGCGTCATTTGATGCTGATGAAAATAGTAGTGAGCTATCAATATTTCGTAAAGCAATAAAACTTTAAAAAAATTTCGTTTTCGCATTTGTAGGGAATAAATGTAAGATATATTTTGCATACAAAACGTTAGAACTAAATACGTTATCTAATAAGGTTTTCTAATAATGTTTCGATGCATAATTTTTTCATTCAAATTATGATTATACACAAAATTATAATAATTACAATGATCGCAGATTAGTTTTAGGAAATTTGAGACTTAAATAAGAAATATTGAGCACATAAACAAATAACAATAAATTTAAATAAACGCAAATGGTTTTTTACCTGTTACAAAGTATGGAGTTCGTTACGCATTAGTTATGAAGAAAATTAATTTGGTCAGTATATTTGTAAAATTAAACAATCACCACCATATAAAGTATTTACTAAGAAATAAAATTCCCTTTTTCAGCAATATCTTATATTCTCTAAGTGACATTATATGAGCAGATGAGAAAAAAATTCGAGCTTGCGCAAGGACGGAGACTATCCTCCACTTTTAAAAGTAGTAATTTGGCAATAAAAAGCATATTTTCATTTTACTTTGATTTCATATTTTTTGCTGCTGACGAATTTTTTCTATATAGATTCTAAAATTACAACAACATGGAAAATGATACTTGATTCAAGAAATCCATGATCAGTAGTATTTGAATGCCCCCCCCCCCCACACACACACCGAAAAAAAAAGAAAGAAAAAACAAAAAGAAATGCTATCTCATTTTGAAATTTGTGAATGCACTTCTAAATGCATCCTTTTAGAAGCTATGCAAATAATAATAATAATGTAACAGACAAACTACTTCTAGAAATGAGCTGAAAGTTTGCATACCCCTAAAATCGCATTGTCTATCTATTTATTTCCAAATTTAAGTATGTTTCTACTTAAAAAGTAGTTAACTTAAGGTTTTTAAGTTAAACTATAAGGTTGAAAAATGTTTTTGTATATTAAAAATTATTTTTTAATGATCAATATATGTACAAAATGTGTAGATACCTTATATTTTTAGAACATAAAAGATTTAGGTCAAAAACTATATTATTCTTTAAGATGTAAATAAAAGTTAAAAATTTTATTTTAACATAGATAGTGAAAATTTTGTCAGTTCATAATTTCGAAATTTATAGACTTGAAATACTAATTCTAGACTAATGAAATTTTGTTTCCTGGAAGAACTTTTGATGTAGTTTTGAAATCTGATAAGAAAAATGGATGCTGCTATTGGAAATTTAGAAATTTGTTCTCATATCAATGTATAGATGGACTCTTACGAAGTTTTTAAATCAAAAATCTTTAAGATTACACTAATTACTTTCGAATGATATCTTTATAATTGTAGGATGAAAAATGCCGAAATAAAGCTGGATGGCTCTTTTTTTTCCGCGACCGTACATTTCTCTTCTTCATTTAAACTGCTAGTAAACGTTCACAGTTTAATGCAAATTTTTCTTATTCAGAACTCTTGTTCGAGAAAAAAAATACTTATTTGCTGTTCTGGCTTGCATATAAAAATAAACTCTGAAGAGAGAAATGTGCATGTAATATTATATTATAAACACTTCAAATAAACTACAAGTTCTATTGAGGTTTTTTTTTCCATTCTCGGTAACATTCAACTGGATGGGACGCTTGAGATTTTATATTTTGCAAACAAAATTTCTTTTTAGTTCCATGAAAGAGTTTGAAGAATCGAAAAATGAAACAAATATCTCAAAAAGAGGTATTCCACGTTTACCTGCATTATTTGACTGGATCAAAGCTGAATATCCAATTTGAAAACCGTGAATATTTCTTTGCTGTCATTTGGAAATCGGAAAAGTCGATTAAATGCAAATTTATGAATTCGGATTCCTCGATGGTATTGAAATAATTTTCAGAACCGCAGTTCGAAATATGGGGGGGGACGATATGAGCATCACTTTGATGCATCAGAATTTAAATCGAAATATATTTCAATATATTTTTGAAATCGATACTTTCTAGTTTTCTAATAATAAATAAATTTCTCTTCAAAATGCGTATCATTCTGGTGTCGGAGTATTAAGATTAGGGACTGAGAAAGAGTATTACAAAGTAACTAAGCTTTAAGTTAAGATAGCTTTTATTTCATATTAAATTACGCTTATTTCATGAAATTAAAATCACATAGGTGATTAAATACCTGGAAATATTAAAACCCTTTAGCATGATTTGTTGTTGATAAATTTAACAAAGCAAGAGTTAAAACAATTACAATTTTATATACAATTTTTAAATTTTATGACATGAATCAATCCAATTAACTGTTTGATTGAAGACATTTATTTATGGCATGTCATATATTGGCCTTTGGTCAGAACAAGAACAAATGTGTGCTCTGAAGAAAGCAAATTAATGGCGACATAAAACCGGTTGAGAAACATGAACTGTGTTATTCGAAGTTCATTTAATAAATAAGCAAGTTTATCATGGGAAAGGTTATGCAATGAATACAGGATTGTCGAAAGTAAACTTTCGCTACTCAATCGGCTCTGGGGGCCGTTTTACTAGCCCGAAACATTGGATAACAGACACTTTAGAGAATGCGCTCGAGATTTCTTTTTAAAAAGTTTAAAAAATTGCTAACAGATGGCGCTGCGAGACACCAGCTTGAAGCAACTTATGAAAATGTTACGCAGGAAAAAAGAAACATATTGTTCGTGCCGCAATCAGATATTAAAACCAGGTATATAAAGACCCCATCGAGCACAGTAGTCACAGGTCCATATCTTTACTCCGTCAGCAAAATATCTCCGTATATCGTACTTAATATCACTTAAACTTAATAATCACTTAGCAAATAAAAATATCCTTTCCTCTGAGCAATTTGTCTTCCGTAAAACTCTTTCCATTACCCACCAACAAATTAGAGCAAATTAAAGCTAATGTAAACCATATGGCACGGGTCCACTGCTTCATTCGTTATCGGATCATATTTTTTTTCAGCGGGTGACCTCTCAAGGTCTTACCACCTGTTCTGTTAACGGGAAACGGTATCTTGACATGTTGCAGACCTACGTAATTTCTTCTCTTCATAAACGAGGCTTCCTGCAAAAAACTGTATTCATGCAAGATGGAGCCTCATCTCTCATCGCAAGATCAGTTCAATAATTGTTGAGGCTAACACTTACAAAGTCTCAAGTAATCAGCCAATGTTTCCCATCAACTTGACCTCCGCGATCACCCGACCTTACGCCTTGGGACATCCAGTTATATGGTTTTCTGAAAGACAACGTTCACGGGAACGTTTAATAACTAATTTGGGGTTGAAGAGCAGTATTAGTCGCTATATTCAGTACATTTACATTGACTCTCTAGGTTCCGGGATATATATATATATATATATATATATATATATATATATATATATATATATATATAAAGTAACCAAAATTATAAGCATTATGAAATTAAAAAATATTTTTGAAACAATTGAAAAATAAATTATTTCGGAAACGAAACCAAATTATTTCGGAATCAGAACTAAAAATTTAAAAAAGTAAAAAACAGAAAAAGCACCATTGTATTTAGATTAGAGAGCGCAAATGCAGCTACTACTAAAACACAGATGAATCTAGACAATTAGTAATAAAAACCAAGATAGAATCAAAATTAAACCAAATAAAATAAGAATCTGGCCTGAATACTTTCTCAAAGGTCACCCTCAGGCAGGGGGACTCAACATACAGGATTTTTTCTGTGAGTAATCCAGACTTTTATCCAACAGTATTGACCCCTAGTGACCCAAAAGTCCCCTGAAATTAAGTCCTAAGAGATGCACCATTTTTGCATAAAAGAAACAAAACAATAAATTAAAAGAATACGACCACCAGTAAACAAAAATACAACAACATAAAATAACCTATATAATAACTCTCATTACCAATTATGAAAACAAAAAGGAAAGAACATACCAGCAACAGGCAAAATATATATATATATATATATATATATATATATATATTTTACAAAAGGTGTCCCGACTTGTTCATTCTTGTTTCCCGCTCCCTAAACTGTTTCTACTAACGGTCTAAACTGTTTCTACTAAGGGTCTCAGCGCCATCTATTCAGTTAGTTAATAACCTAATCTATATCTATATCTATACTTATAAATAAAGCTCAATGTGTGTGTGTGTCGGTGCTCTACAGGCCAGGTCATTTGACCTACAGCTATCACATTTGGTACTTGTATACAGTCGGGAATGTGCACCTGGGGTCCCCTTTTTGAATTTTTAATTATAACTTTAATTATTAATTAAAAACTAACTTTCCTGCCAAAGAAAATCTTCCATTTCCCCACCGCCAAATGAGTTGGGCTTCAGTTTTTTTCCCCAACAGAAATGAGGCTAGAGTTAACATTTTTCGGTCGATTATTTCAAACGATTCTGTTTATTTTCTTAATGTTTTATGCATTTAAAATTAAACATTGTTAATTAATCGATCCTTCAGATTCATTCTGAAGTACTTTTGAATTAAAATAACACAGAATAAAGGAAATTAAAAATGTCTAATCTGCATAGCCTTACCCCAACTGGCGTAGAAAAATTCACGCATTTGCGCTACCGTAACTGGCGTTGAAAATTCATGCATGCGCATTGTGTTCTGATTGTTGACAACATTATCAACGGATGATTCTTGATTTAAATTATTTTTAGGTTAGTTGCATGCTTTTGTAATTAAATTGTATTTATGTTAGTTATATATTTTTTGTATATGCTTATAGTTTGAAGTACATCGTTTTTTGAGTAGTATTTTTAAACCTGTTTTCGATCGATTATTTTAAACGATTCATTTTATTTTCTTAATGTTTGATGCATTTAAAATCAAACATTGTTAATTAATCGATCTGTTCATGATGAATCTGAGAAAATTTTGTTGAGAAATTCTTGAGATATAACATAAATTAAGAAAGATATTCTTTAGTGCCCATAAAGTTTAAACGCCAAGTGACTTTGTTATCAGTAACCATATTATAAAAAAATGCTTTGTTTCAGTAAAAAATATTATTATATTAATTGCAGGTTAATTCTTTCCACTTTAATTTAAAGCATAAATTCTACGAGAGCTAACAGAAAATTAGAGAGATACGTATAAGTTTATGACTGAAGGCCTTTATAATATTATGAGTGAATTATATGACTAGCACAATTTGAAGTTTTAAAATATTTTGATGAAGAATCTATTAAAGTAGGGATTGCGTAAAATATTTAATTTTTAAAATTTAAATGAACATTAATATTGGTGAACCGGCTGATCGCCAAAGGCGGCTAGTTAGTAATAAATACTATATATATATATATATATATATATATATGCAAGTGCATATTTAATTGTATATTGTCCTTATAGCATTCCTTTTACGTAAAACCACAGAGCCTCCATTGTTCGGGATCATAGTTTGTCTTTTCTTTACTTGATAACTCGTAGCGCTATCTGTTGACTATTTTTAATTTTTTTTTAAATTTTAGAACATCTCGAGGGTATCCTTTAAAGCGATTGTTTTCAAATTTTTTTTATCTTCGGACTACTAGAACCACCTCCAGGGAAGTTTAATTTCGACAATTCTGTATTTGCTCCTAGCAATATTCATGGGTTCGAATCTTTTTACATTTAAGTAATATTTTTCACTAAAATGAGTTTTTTGAAATTTACTATATAGATTTTACATAGATTTGTATAGGTTCAAATGTGAAACTGTTTCATACAGAAATTCTTTTTGAACACATTCATTGCATTACCATATGGTGATTAATTTTGATTCATGCATAAGAAGCAATATTTTCATGAACGTTTGATTAGAAGTGTATATTAAAGCCACCAAAACTGAAGCTCAGAGAAAGAACATTTTGCTTCAAAGTACAACTTTGTAATTATTGAGTTTTAGAAATGAATTAACTACTTACGTAATTAACTACTTACACTTTGATTATACAAAGTATAACCAAAGAAGAATTAATATTTGTAAAAGAATATGTAAAAAATAATATCGATAGCTTTGAGAAAGACGAGTTCATTTTGCAATATTAAATTTCTTATATCTTTACAATAACTTCTGCTATTTATTTAACAAAAAAGGAAAATTCTTCGAAGATCTATCATTTTAGGCAAAATGAACAAATAATAGAGCTTTGACAAAAATGCTCCATATCCAAATGGCATTTATTCATGGAAAGTCTTAATTGAGAGTTTCTGCATGTCGTATATAATATCGCATCCTGAATGACGATTGTCAAAATGAAACTTCACTTCATCACTACATTAGAACATTATATATAGCCGTTCGTTTTTGCTTTTTGTTTGAGGACATATTAGTTTCCAGTTTTTAGTATGAAATGATGGAACTAAGTAAAGATTTTAAAATATGAGCTGGAATAAGTTGTTCAAAATGAATGAAACAACATAGAATTTTGCATGCAGTTGACTGATTTTTCTATATTGACAATATGATGAATATATTCTTTATATGAGGATCTTGAAATAGCGAACAAAAATTTACTATTTATTTTTTTCAGCTCTTTAAAACGCAGCTGCAAGGCTCGTTTTGTCCGGAGGCCGGAAAAAAGGCCGGAAAAAAACAAAGCATTGAGTTAATCTGGCATCGCTCACTGTGTATTCACACAATGCAATAGAAATATTGCAGTTAAATTCTTTTAGGTCTCAAAATTTTGTAAGGGTTTGGTAACATATTGAAATAAGCTATCTCTAAGTGCGAAACAATTTTATCAGCAAATTTTAAAGACTCATTTCTCCATGTGAGTGCATTTCCAAAACGCGAGAAAAAACTTCAAGTCTCTAATATAAGAATAGAGTTATGGATTTGAATCCGTATTTTGAGAAACGATCTATTTGGAAACAGTATATTGGCTTGGAGCGTTTTTGTTATAGTGGAATGTTCTCATGATCCAAATATATAATTGATCAAAATCAATGTTTTTTTGAATTTTAAGAGAAATCAACGAATTAATTCATCTTATATGGAGATGCAGAATTTCAAATCAATTTACTTTTTATAACCAAAGTTTTCTTTCTATAATATTGTGCAGTGAAGCAAGAAAACCTGATAGCTTGGATACAATACCACAGTTCAATATAAACAAACTTGCTATAATACTATGCAGTTAAGAGAGAGAAGCTAGATCTTTATCTGGTAATATTTAATTCATATCTAGGAGGTCTGTCAGAAGAAATAAATCATCCTAATATCGTTCACACTTATAGATGAGTTGCGAAAGAGATTTAATGGCATGCAATTCAAAGCTTTTAAAAATTTATGGAAAACACAGCTTTCTATAATTTAACAAGGTTTTAAAAAGATTTAAGGAAGTAAATTTATCCCTTGAAAAATATAAAAAAAAATTAAATTGGTGAAAATGATTAAAAATCAGCCTTTTCTAAAATAAAGATTTTAATATGATGACATCTTGAACCAAAGACCACATTTTGCTAAGCTCTGCAAAAACAACTTGGTTATCGGATCATTTCGATATCAAAGCTCTCTTAACGCTTTGATTATCCAGAGAAATAATTCTAGTTGTTATGTTATCAAGAGAAATAATTCTGATGCTCGACATAGATATTGAGAAGTTAGCCAATAGAAAAATATGGCAATGTTGCATAAAAATATATCAAAAGTATCGCAAAAGGTTATCTGAAAATGACATTCAGTAAAATGAATCTGACGGGCAAAAAGATTCATTCACTCTATAACATCCGTTATCCGAATACAATGGATATATTATTCGTATAAAGTATATAAATATAGTGACACCGTCGTCACCTCGGAAAATTGAAAACTCGATGAATGGGAACTGATTTCTTTTCTTTCGACAAAGATTCTAAAACTGTTTATTTGAAACTATAAAAATAAATTAGTAAGTACTACCACATACTAACATTTTAACAAACTCAGAAACCAATCATCCATAAGAGCGAGTGCTACTGATTTGGTGTGGTTTTCCATTTTGTTAATGATTCTCTCCGAACATTTCTCTTCTTAGGAACTCTCTAGACATATTTATAGATGCATTTTTTTTGAAAATGAACGTTATTTACACATAAGAATACTACTGTATTATTTTCATCAAATAATTTCTGGATTCGTCATTTCCCGATAAATGCCTTTTATAAGTCTTTTCATGATAAAAATCTTTGTAAAAAATTCGTTGACTTCTTTAAAAACTTCCTGGTAGCAGCTTGGTGAATGAAAACCTCAATTGATAAAGGATAGGCTAATAAATAATATTATACTACACAATTTCGTTATTTTATTTTGAGAATTATTTATCGTACAATTCACGATTTAACGGGCACTCTTGCACACAAATGATTCTTGAAATCCCGGGACTACTCCGTTTATTATGGACAAAGCAAATGAAACGGAATAAATCTTATCTTAATTTCTTTTTACTTATAACACATTTTTAAAAATTTATTCTGAATGTAAAATTTCAGTGGAGATGCATTCTTGCATAAATTATATGACTTGCAAAGTTTATCTCCGTTAGTCTTGAGATTTCAGGAAACGCGAAAAGATTATCTTTTTTATAAGTCGTGATAAATTGCGTACAACGTAAACCTGCGTAAAATACGACGCTGAAGCGAATAAGATGGTAATTCATCTTCCGCGATATCATTGCCTGGAAAAAAATGATGGCAAGGTCATCAGAGTAGATAGATTTAATAGATGACCTCAATATTTTGGCTGAAGCTGGATCTTTATCTGGTAATACTTAATGCATAGCTGGGAGGTCTGTCATAAGAAATAAATCATCATAATATCGTTCAAACTTATAGATGAGTTGCGAAAAAGATTTAATGGTATACAATTCAAAGCTTTTAAAAATCGATGGAAAAGACAGCTTTCTACAATTTAAGAAGTTTTAAAAAGATTTAATGAAATAAATTTATTCCTTGAAAAGTATAAAAAAAAATTAAATTGGTAAAAATTATTAAGAATCTTTTTTTTTTTTTTTTTTTTTTTTTTTTTTTTTTTGCAAAATAACGAATCTAATATAAGGAAATCTTATACCAAAGATCATATTTTACTAAGCTCTGCCGAGACAACTTGGTTATCGGATAATTTTGATATAAAAGCTTCAACTTTCTTTAAACCTTTGATTGCTGTACCCATCTCTCACAAACAGAGTTTACCTTTTAATTCTATTAAAAGCCTTCCTGTCAATAATGAATTTAGTTTGGCTAAATTAACGTTGCGAAAGACGTTATTGAGGACGGTTTGAAACACTGGAGAAGGTATTTAAAATGAATCTCGCAATTTTGAACCAAAATAACTCCAAAGTTATTTTTTTGAATACGTAAGACGAAAAATGATGAAAAAATATAATTTCCTCGATTAGGAAACACAAAAATTAGCAAATTAAATATACATGCTTAATCTTATACATTTAAATTTTTTTAAATGCAAAAATAACAAATTAAATAGATATTCTTAATCTTGATCATTACATTTTTCATGCAAAAATAACAAATTAGATATATATTCTTAATTTTACACATTTAATGTTTTAAAAAATGCAGAAAATATTTTACGTTGAAATGGCAAGCCATTATTTACATTTCAGATTTAAAATTCGTCTTAAAGTATACAATTCTTTTATGAAAAAAGTGAATTATCTTGAACTAAAAATCTCTTAAATATGAATTGCCGGTGAAAACTGAAAACAAAACTAATAATCTTATAAAAAACGAATAAAAAAATATTGATCAATAAAGTATTTGTTTCTACGCCATGTCGCCAACGACGTTATTGAGGAAGCGTAAATAAAATATCGATTTGTATTTTTGGTTACCATTTAAATTTCGCGTCATTTTCGACGAATTTTTGTGCAATATGTAAAGTTTTTTAAAGAAATTATAAGGAAAAGTCATCACTCTTAGGGAGTTTAAAATTATTTTTATCATTTAAAGTTTTCATACATGGTAAATAAGCAATACATTTTTTGAGAAGAAAATTTAAAGAAAAATCGAAAAAATTAAGGAGTTTGAAATATATTTTTAAAATATTTGCTTCTAATTATGTAGCAACGATAAGATGCAAAATTGAAAAAAAAAAAAATGTACTTAAAATCTTTGAAATACGAGGGCATGTAAATTAAACAACAAATCAAATAAAATTTTCTCCAAACCAAAAACGACAACCACAGGGGATTTATTAGGGTGGAAAACTGGACAGGCATTTAGCTATAGCGCAACAGGTGTCCCCCTCCAGTTATTACTCTGAAAGAAGGGAAAATTCCATTCTGTTATTGCAGACGAAAAAATAGCTACGGCTTTGAGACACTAGAATTCTCACGTTTCCCGGTCTGATAGAGATAATTTATAAAAAAAAATAGTACAAAATATAGGTTTAATTTAAGTTTCTGTTAATATTCACTTCAAATCATGAGACATCCATCTCTCGATGGCATAACTAATATGCACCTAGGCATGGCAAAATTTGGCAACTAGATTTCGGCATTTCGACTAAGACTCAGTCCCACAAAAAGTTAGGCAGCCGTTGATTCATGAATCAAACGTTTGTTATGTGGAAGGGGAGATTTTTTTAATTTTTAGAAGAAGGCAGAAACGTTAAATTTTATTGAATAGCTTGCAAATAAATAAATGACTTTGTAAATCAAAAGAAATTGTGCTCTTTTTGCTTTTTTTGCATGTTTTGGGAATCAGAATTGATTGATTAAAATATTAATGAGGTCACGACAAAATATTTTATCAATAGAAAAATAAATATTGCATCAGAATCTTTGCTCATAAAAGTGATCGAGAAGATCAAATATTTAATTAAATGCGTAATTAATTTAAAGTGAAATCCAAACATTTATGAATTTTTCCTTGAAAGTTCAAAAAGAAGTTATAGTGAAAAATTATGGCATGAATGAAATCATTTGATGGCAGATAATATAAAATAATTCATATTCATATTTTTTCCTACGCTTGAAAAATTCGTTCATGCATTCAATTGTACGCATTCAAAACTACATTTGAATGAAATGAAGGTAAACATATTCTTTCTATCCGTTTTTATTATACTTTTCACACTTGTCGTTATTAGATGCCTTGTTATAATTAATTTCACTAAATATTAATAAATCGTGTTATATTAAATGAATTCTAATTTCATATTAACTCTCTTACAATTTTACATGAAACAACGAGTGATAATTATGTATTCTGGGAATTATTAGATCACAGTGCGTTCAATTATGAGGATGAGAAGATGTCTCTTGAAAGAAGATACTCTGCTTATTTTTAATAAAAATTTAATTAAAACTCTAATCTAGCGCTCAGATGGTGATATGGAAATAACTTTCTTTCTTTAAGCTTCAAAATTTAAACTATCCTGCTTCATATGAGAAGAAACTTCACCTTCTTTTGATACGCCATCAGGAGTTCTGTCCATGACAAACGACGCATATATTCTGCTACTCACAGTCATATCTAGAACTAAATGACACTATTTTAAAGTTATCTGCGTACAAAACTGTTGTTCAGAATGTTATGAAACTCTGAGAAGAACATAATGAAGAAATGGATTTTGTTTGAGTAAAAAAAAAAAAAAAAAGTTCAGATTCTTCTGCTAGATGGAGTTTTTAACGAATTACACATTTGCTACTGATGTTTTTAGATTTAAATTTAACCTTTTTATTGTAGGTCAATTTAATACAATAACTCATATTGGTTTAATTACAGTGTCTCTAAAGTCAGTTGTATACTTTAGAATTCTTAAAACTCTCTTGGTTGAACTTGCGATTATAATTGTCATTGATCCCACACGAGTTCGCTTCTCTCATTTAAATTTTGTTACTTTGACAGTCAAAACGAAAAAATCAGAACATTCTAGAGGCGAAATGTCTTTTGATGCAGACACTCCAGATCCCTTACGAAATTTATCTTTAAATGCAAGGGCAATTGCGAAGCAAAAGGTATCCTAAAGAGGTTGCTGTTCAATAATTGCAATCGATCGAAAACTTGTTTGATAACTAATATTCGAGCAAAAGATTTAAACAAACGAAGATGATGAAACAAAAACGCAAATTTTTATTCAAGTCACGCAACAGCTGCTATCTATATTATCTAGACTAGCTGCTATTTAGAATTTGCTTCCCATGGGCTCGCTGTTGCTAATCAAAATGTTGTTACGTTTACCAAAACGAGATTTGTTAGTGACATTTCTTTAGCAAAATGATAATTCCTCAATAGTTTCTCTACGGAAATATCGGACTTTGAAGGGGCTGCAAAAAAGTCCATTGGGTGTTAAAAATTTTCCATTAATAGTAGCCAGAGTTGGAAAAACAGGTTCATTAATTTCGTTCGGAGTAGGAAGAATACTCGTTTCCAAAGAAGGAATAGAGAAGTTCGTACTCCTGGTAGAAAACTTCCAACATACAAGCTAATGTTAGGATCTGTCATATGGCAAAAAAATTAAATATGCAGGCTTTCAATTATCCAAAAGATAGTGAGGAGTATTTTCTAGTATTATCTACATTTTCCGTAAAGCTTCAACTACTGTATATGCTGCTTCTACAAGATTTCCAGACTCGACACAGGTTTTCATTGGAGTGTCTTGCTCTTTTTGAGATTAATTCAAAACTGCGCTGGAATTTCCTCAAGACAGAGGCAGCACACTTTCATTTGTACAGTTTGTTGAATACCCACATCTGTTGAATTTTTGAACCAGAAAAGCAGCATTCATCTTTACAAGTTACTTTGCAATCACCAAAAGAACGGTGTGATGTTAGTTTGCTGCATTATTTATTTTCGTTCATAATTTCTGAACAGAATGAAGAGTGAAGGTCCAGTAACATACTGAAGCACCTGGAAGTGATGTGCAACGTTGTTACAGAATAAAAATGTTCCGGATCTGTAGCATGTCATTTCGTTTTACGTACAATTTTTATGAAAAATGGAAGTCTTTTTTTATGAAGAACGGAATAATAGTTTTTATTTTAAGGACGTCACTTTACAGAAGAACGTGATATCAGTCGCCCCTTTCGTGATCCATAGATTCCCGAATCGAGAACTCAATGTATCTTGGCCTTTGAAACATCTGGTATAATCCAAGAACTTTAATCTTCAAAGCAACATTTCTCAGAATATGCTGTGGAACATGTTATCTTACGATTCCAGAAGGTAGCAGACATCTTGAACATATTTTGTTGTAATTAAATTTTTCAAATGTTATAAATGTGTGTTAAATACGCAGTAGTTTCGAAAATGTTAATTTCGAATTAATTGTTTTATTCATTCAAACAAAAGCCAATCCCTTCATTCTGTAGTTTAAAAAATTTCATAGCAATAGTTTTGTCTGGAGAAAATTTTAAAATTTTTTTAAGACCTTTAAGTATGGACATCCTGTACTTCACAATGCCACTAGATGTACAAGAAAAGTGAACAAAGACGAGAATGAATAAGACGTCCCGAAAATCATGGTTGAAAATGAACTTAATTTTGATGTATGCTAATATTTATTTGTGAAATGAAAGTGATGCTAATTAACTTATCATGGAAGGTTTATATTTAAAACTCTAATCAATATTTACCCATTTTACTGCAGACTGAAAGTATCGTACCTATGTGTAAAATGCTGGACCAATTTGATGGCTTTGCTAAGGTTAGGGAAAAACTCATAAGAACAAAATAAGAATGATATTACGAAACAAATTAAAAATAAATTAACGTCACTTGTATTTCCATATTTTAAAGTAAGACGTCATCACCAACGATATATCGTCGTTAGAACCTTTTACAAGTGTTACGAACGATGATATATTGTCGCTTGGCACTAAGAGAGATAAAACTTAAACTAACAGTATACAAAAGAAATAGTTATTTATATGAAGAAAATATAAAATAACATAATACTATATATACCGGGGATAAAAATAAGGATTTTTTTGAAGGTGAAATTTTTTTATTTTCAAAATTATGTCCTATTAAATTCACGAGATTTATTTAAAAGAGTAGAAAAGAGTTTTTTTTATTTAAATATATATATTACAAAAAGATGCAAGTAAAAAATATATGGAATAGAAATGGAAATATATTCGCCGAATTAAGTGATTAAGAGCTAAAATAAATCACCGACCGATTTTCAAGCTTATGAAAGCATTTGCATCCATTTTATGAGGAAATATTTGAACACAAAGATAAAATCGCATTTCAATTTTTAAATAAATATTATAGATGCGTAAAAATAATAGGAAATGAAAGACTTAAGATACACCTTGATACAAGATATTCAATAGGGAATTTAAAAAATGAAAGACAAACATGCGATACATTTTCCTACCTTTAAAAATTGAATGTATTCTTGAATAAATAGGGGTAAAATGATTGGAATCATATATTTAAACAGGAATTTAAAATAGCTGAGCGATTCGTAATAAATGGGAAAATATGAAATGAATGGAATGTTTAGAAAAAACTTTTTCTTTATCGAAATTCTTTTTTACGCTGAATTCTTTTTACTATAAACTTGCAATTTGAATGCGTACTTTTTTGCAATGTAGGTAGCATTTTCAAAGCAAACAATCACTTTTTATGTACTCCATTGTACATAACCATCGTCATGAAAACATGAATTAAAAAAAGAGTCGATGAACAGTTTTTAATTTCAAAAATGAATATTTGTGATAAAATTTCTAGAGTTTATTAGAGCAGATTGATAAGGAATAAATAAGTATTTACAGAAGATGCTCATTCATTTTTTGAATTCAAATTGCATTTTGCTTCGTTTCTTTTGTAATTATGTCTCAAGAGGTTTCTATGAAATCTTCATTTATTCAACATCCAATTGAAATGGTCTTGGGGTGCTTACGGAGTATTCTTGTTATCTCAATTAACCAAACAGGAAGTTTTTACAAACACGTAAAGTCCATTTGAAAATGAAAATTTCAGAAAACTTCATGAAATCAGTATTTAAAAAACTTCAGTTCCAAACATTTTTTGAAATTTAATATTTATATAAAAAGAGAAAATGCATATATATTTATCTTAAATACATATTCTTTAAAAATATACATCCATTTTTTTAAAGCACGAGTTTGAAATACTACTTAATTTTAAGCTTTTGACTCATTCTAGACATGTTATGTCCTTTAAACAAAGAGTAGAAACAAGTTATATAGATTTAACACTCATTAAATTAATAGAACATAATTGCTGGAGAAAATCGAGACATGATTTCATTCAATGGGAAAAACTGTACACAAAAAATTCTGAACAAAACTTTCATTTTGTAATTATTTATTTGAAATGCAATGAAAAAATGCATTAAAAGACCATTTCATATTTCTAAAAATTTCGTGATATAGTACCAGACCTCAAACGAATAATACATGGACTTATGATTTACATATATATGGCCTTGAATAAAAGAGCATTCCAGATAGAGTCAGGAAAATCAAAATTGAATCGATTTTTTTCACTCCATCAACACTGCGGCAACCAATGAAACAGGTAGAGCAAATCATTGCAAATATTTGAATGTTACTCTATTCAAGTACAAAAGAAAACCATTAGAATGAATGAGAACCTGCATTTAAAGTGGAGAGGTAATTAAACTCAGGTTTAAAAAGCTACTTAGGGACGAGCCTAGGGTGCGTCGTGTCTTTATGTTGATGTTATATGGAAGTTCAGAGAGTGATGTCGTGCCATAAATACTGTTGTATTTCAATAGGGTCCTTTGTCAGAAACTTTGACATACCATTCAAAAGGGATATTAGATCTAATAAATCATTGTAAAAGGAAAAAAATTCATATATAAACATATATTTACTGTCTCGCACAGTGTTTGGGCTTTGACATGATTTTAATGAACTGTTTAAAAATCGCATTGAAAATCGTTGAAGACATTGCTATGACTTAAGTAAACATTGCTTAAAAGTCTTAGATTTTAATTAAAGTTATTCACACCTTCTTTTATTTAAATGAAGAAAAATATCGAATATTTTCAATAAATTCTTTAAATAACTGATTTTTTCAAGTGTTTCGTATATTTTTTCAAGATAAAATGAAATACCAATGAAAACTATATATTTTAAAAGTAAAGCCTTCATTCAATATGTTTTAAATTCTTTTTGTAAATTTATCCGACAGTATTTCCCATTTTGAAGCTCGAATTGTTTATTCCATAATGTTATGCCTGTCTTTTCTAATTGGATGAATTTAAAATGCATTTTTTCTTGTTAAGCATTATATAATGAGCACCCTCATAATAGTAGAAAAAAACAGTATGATCGGATCAGTACTATTAAATCGGATATGATTGATTGCTCTTATAAACCGTTGCAGTGAAAATATGAAATTTTATTTTTATTTCGATGTTGTTAAAATAACTCATCTCATAATTACAGAAATATAATAAAATATCTTGATATTTTTCACACTTATTAAAAGTACAATAATTTTCATATTCTGAATTTCAATGATTATATTCATTTCTATAGAAGAAATGGAACATTATATAGAAATGCTTTGACACACCATTCAAAAGGGATATTTGATCTCATTGTGAAAGGAAAAAATTCCTATAGAAACATAGATTTGTCACGTACACTTTGACATGATTAGAATGAACTGTTTAAAAATCGCATTGAAGACATTGAATCGTAATAGAATATTTGGTCTGAATTGCTTTATGATAATTTCGAAAGCCTTTTAAAAATTTCTTTTACTTCTTATTAATACTTTTATTAGGGATTTTCTGTTTCCATTGTCGAAGTTTTTCCCTCGTAAGATGTATCAGAAGCACGCAATTCCATTATAATAATTTTTAAACCCATCAATCTATTTAAACATTTCAAAACATGACCATTGCATTATTAATACGTTATTGTGGTTATAGCATTGAAAATTGAAATGTCAAAGACAAAAATCTTACGAATTTATAGAAAACAGTTGTACACATTATAGAAATTCAAAATATTGAATAGCTTTTCTTTAAATTCCAATCACAAGTATCATGAAGTAAAATGTAATTTTTAGTGACGCTTTAGTATTATATAATTGAACAGCTCATCATTTTCATTTCTTTAAAACTATGTTTTCGTATATAGAAAACTTATTTTATCTTTACAGTCATGACACATAATCGCAAAAAAGCGGATTTCAGTATTTTCGATCAGAATTTTTTTTGTAATAATTCTAAATTATTTTTTTAATTCTAAAATATTTAAATATCTAAAATATTTTTAAAAAATTTTTAATACTTTTACTTCTCGGTTTTTATGTTTGAGATTATTTTGTGAAGTTCAATTTTTCTTAATTTGAAGTCTGCGTCTTGTCTGCCTTTAATTTTTATCAAATTCATTGAATGAAAATATTATAGATATTGCCATTTTACTTCATCTTGTTTTTTAAATGAAATATTTTATTCATTTTAATTCAATATAATATTTATTTATATAGTTGTTGAGGTAGCAATATTATGTCGAATTTAGATAACGGAATATTTTATTGTGGATCGTCTTCAAGAGAAGTGGTTTCAGCATTTTATATTTAGAAATATTCAAAATTAAGATTAAAAAGCAATTTAAATATGTGCTAAAATAATTTCTAAACTGCTTTAAGACAACTAAAAAATTCTTTGATTATCATTTCAAACCGTTTCTAAATCACAAAATAATGTAACTTCAGACGCTGAAGAGTTCTTTTATTTTTTAAAGCTTAACTTGGCAACGATACATACAATCAACTGCTGACTAAAGCCAGATAAGCTTAAAGTGGTGGGGCAATTGGTTTGGTGCTATGTCCTACACATCTTCAGGCTGTAGGTGACGAAGAGACTTTCAGAAAAAGGGTTGATTGCATGCTATTAAGGTATATAAATTCCTCTTTTCAGGATTGTTAGAACATTACAGAAAAGATTTTATGGCTAAAAATACACACAAAAAAAACCATTGTCAGTCGCAGTATTATCTTTACCTTCCTAGCTGGTTAAATAAATCATATGAAATGGCAAGTGAATAAGATGTCGCATTCTACTGACTGTTTTGGGTCGGTCGAATAAGAAATCATTGCGAATATGACTCCAAAGACGTTCAATTAGACATCTGATGAAATGGGAGTTAATTAAGTTATAGTTTGTTTATAGTTATTTATTAATTAATAGTTTGCTCTACATTTGGCAGAAAAATAAAAATGAATAAATTACAAAATTTTTGCGGACTGTTATTGATATTTGCGCTGAGATATCATGCTTTATGAAAAATTTAATTTTTACTTTCATCTATTATTTGAATTATCTGTCAGTATAATTATGCGAAAATTAGAGCTTCTATACTATGTACTAGCCGCCTTTGGCGACCAGCTGGTTCGCCAATCTTAATGTTCGTTTAAATTTTAATAATTAAATATTTTACGCAAATCCTACTTTAATAGATTCTTCATCAAAATATTTTAAAATTTCAAATTTTGATAGTCATATAATTCATTCATAATATTTTAAAGGCCTTCAGTCATAACGTAATATGTATCTCTCTAATTTCCTGTTAGCTCCCGTAGAGTTTATGCTTTAAATTAAAGTGGAAAGAATTAATCTGCAATTAATATAATAATATTTTTTACTGAAACAAAGCATTTTTTTTATAATATGATTACTGATAACAGAGTCAGTGAACGTTTAAACTTTATGGGTACTAAAGAATATCTTTCTTAATTTATGTTATATCTCAAGAATTTCTCAACAAAATTTTCTCAGATTCATCATGAAAAGATCGATTAATTAACAATGTTTAATTTTAAATGCACTAAACACTAAGAAAATAAAATAAATCGTTTAAAATAATCGGTCGAAAACAGGTTTAAAAAACTACTTAAAAAACGATATACTTAAAACTATAAGCATATACAAAAAATATATAACTAATATAAATACAATTTAATTACAAAATCATGCAACTCACCTAAAAATAATTTAAATAAAGAATCATCCGTTGATAATATTGTCAACTATCAGAACAGAATGCGCATGCGTGAATTTTCAACGCCAGGTACGGTAACGCAAATGCGTGAATTTTTCGACGCCAGTTGGGGTAACGCTATGTAGATTAGAGATTTTTAATTTCCTTTATTCAGTGTTATTTTAATTCAAAAGTACTTCAGAATGAATCTAAAAGATCGATTAATTAACAATGTTTAATTTTAAATGTATAAAACATTAAGAAAATAAACAGAATCGTTTGAAATAATCGGCCGAAAAATGTTAACACTATCCTCATTACTGTTGGGAAGAAAAAACTGAAGCCTTACACATTTGGCGGTGGGGAAAATGGGAGACTTTTGGCGGGAAAGTAGTTTTTTATTAATAATTAAAATTCTAATTAAAATTTCAAAAACAGGACCCCAGGTGCACATTCCCGATCTCTAAGATATACATGTACCAAATTTGGTGGCTGTAGGTCAAATGGCCTGGCCTGTTGAGAGCCAACACACACACACATTGAGCTTTATGTAAGTACCAGCAGGTTCGCAAGTATTACCGCTCGCTACAATTTTCAATTAAATTTTTTAAGTAACTGATCTCTTAATAGATTCTCAAACAAAATATTTTTAATCTTCAAATTTTGATAGTCATACCAAACTTATACTGTTGTTTAGATCGTTTCGTTCAATTTACTATATATATTTTGCTAATTTGTTATCATTTCCGGTAAAATTTCAACTTTAATTTAAAGTGGAAATGATGAAATTGCAATTAATATAAAGATATTTTTTAATAAAACCAAGCGTTTTATTTTATTTATCCTTTTTTTTGTTATTTATTTATTATTATTATTATTGAATATGAGTATTGCAAACAGAATCGCTCGGTATTTATGTCTTATGTGAACTACAAAATATTTTTCATAATTTATGTAATATCTCAAAGAATAATTCAACAAAAATTTCTCAGATTCAGCATAAAATTCAGTGTTTAGTTTTGCTTTCAAAAGGATTGAAATGAAATCAATAATAATATTTTGTTACGGCCTATAAATATATTTCAAAAATTATGAAGTCTAAATTTAATGCAGTAAGGTATCATATTCTGAGAAATATTCTGGACACACCAAATTTTAAATAAATGAATGAATGTTTCTATTTTCCACGATCAACTAAGACTTATTTATGAAGTTTTGAATGTTAAACATTTAGAAAAACTCAACATTTTCATAATCTTAGGCCAATTAATCTTGAGAAACCTGCGCGCTGATTGGCGAATTTTCTTTGGAACGATCGATGGAAAATCTAAAGTTATCCTTTTTTTATTGAATAGTGATATTCAAATTTTCATTAATCAGTCAGTTTAAGTGATTGATTTAGTTGATTGGAAATTAACACTTTTTATTTAAAATATTAGTGTTTCAAGAACATTTTGTTAATCGCGATTTCCACAGCGGAAGCTTTATGTAAAATCAAAAATTCGTTATTTATTAGAGCATTTATTGAATCAAGTTACATAAAATATAATCATTTTCTATTTAGACCTTTTTAGCAGATCTGTGTCTTACTAAAGGTTTACAAATTTGCTGTGTGGCCCTGATTTGAATGGATATCCTGTTCATATTAAACAAAACTTGCCTTAAAATAAAACTGATTTATTGGATTAATAATATAGAGAGTGTAAAAGATCATAAAATAATTTTTCTTGAATTTATTTTTTAGAAAAGATAATATTTCATATTTGTTTCATTTCCTACAGACACGTGCCGAAAATTATATTTTTGGAGGTTTCATTTCCAAAAATATTTAATTTATTTTTAATTGGAGCTTTAATCAATGTGATGGCAACACTTTGAAAAAAGCTAATATTTTCCCATGAATGCAAAACGTGCGCGTGCAGCTTTAATTTAATTTTTTTTTACGAAAAAAATTGTTGAAAAATATAGTCAAAATATTTATTTAAAAATTCATTAAAAATAGATATTTAATTTTAATGTTAAAACATTGGTATCATTTAAAAGATAAATTTTTGATCTTTAACTCCATGTAAAAATCTTTTTTGTGCGGTAATATTTTCGGAAGTTATAGCAGAAACACGCCAAAATTTCACTTAATGTTTAAATAAATAAAATTCTTATTAAAAATTCAAAAAAATAACCCGCAGGTGCACATTCCCGGCCTCCAAGGTATACACTTGGCAAATCTGGTAGCTGTAAGTTGAATGATCTGGCATGTAGAGCGCCAACACACACACACACACACACACACACACACAGTTAAGGATGAGTTTCCTTTTTTAATTCAAATTTTTATGAATAGTTCAGATAAGAAGCGATACTTTATTCATATAACTGTTACTTCCTCGGCAATAAATTTGCTAGCTTTTCTAATTTACTAGGCTTTATTTCGTTATGATAATTCCCCGTCTAAAATCTATTACGGTTAAAATAAATCCCGTCTATTACGGTTAAAATAAATTTCGTCGAAACATGAACAACTGTTGTAGACAGTCTTTTGCAATATAGGCGGTCTAAGAAGATTTATTGTGCTGTAGTCAAATATGTGAGCGCACTATAAATCAACGGAGTGAATAAACAATGTAAACAATTCGATTACTTGATAGTAAAATACCTGATTTTTGAGAAGTAATTTTTTAAGCTACAATTATTTTCACTATGAAATGCTATCGATTGCAATATAACGACAGTAAATAATTATATGTGAAACAGCATTTTTTGAGTTGCACTTAAGTGTAGGATACCTATTTTAATAGTTATCCAATTGCGCACTAAATTCGTAAAGTAAATTATTACCTAAATTTATCAGATTCTACATTCAGCATTATTATGCAATCGAAAAGTTTTCTTTTCTTCTTCCGCCAATTATTTCACGACAAAATCTATTTTATTCGAAATGCTTCTACATTTTTAACAGACTTTGGATAAATATTTTTAGTAAAGCTATGATTTAAAAAGCTGTTCATTGAGTATTTTTATGTAACGCATTGAGAGAACCAATGCATAGAATTAAGGGGAAAATCCTTATTTTTGTCAGAACATTAAAGCTTGCAATTGTAGAAAGGGGGAAAAATACTTGACATTAAAGAAAACATTTCTAGAAATGAATATAAGGGAGTTCAAGTTTAACCCCTGATTGAATTTGAATAAAATGTATTCTGTTTTTGAGTTTTAATATATACATACATATAAATCCAAGGAGACATTTTTAGTAGTTTTTTCTTCGCCTGGATTTTTCATATCTTACTAATAGAGTCGGATTTGGGGGATACGAATCCCAAATAGAAGCAATTTATGATAGTATCTGGTTGCCAACCACCTTTCATTCAGAATATAATTTCAATTTAATATAAAAAGCATGAAAAAATGGAAGTTTCTTATTTTAATTATATTTTTTTACTCTTTAATCATTCATTATTGTTATACACATTATAGAATCCTAAAATGAAATTCTTTCTCACCTTTACTATGAAATGGTACCACTAATACTGAATTAGAATTTAAGTAAACTTATACACCAATTAATAAGCAAATTCTGAAAAAATTAAAATTCTGTAAAATTATAGAAAATGTAAACATGAGTAGAATTTCAAAATTCTTCCATATCAAGAAATAGCTGAAAATTCTTTATAAGGAAAGACATTCCCTTAATTATATCTATTGAGAATTCCATTACAAAATACACTAGAAAGGGAAATAAATATTGTATATTAAAAGTGCAATTTATAAAAATAAATATTTTCCAGATTGAAGTAAAACTGCTTATTATTTAAAAGACTGGAGAAAAGAGTCAATATTTCAGACTATCAAAATTGCTATAAAGGACAAAAAATAATAATCTTGGGATTAAAAAAATGGTTTCGAAAATGAATTCAACTTAAGTTTTCATTTATTATCATAATATTTTTCGCATTGTGCGGGGAAAAAAATTCTCCTCCTATTCTTTAATTCTTTTTTGATTTAATTTATCATTCGAGACCATTGGTAATTTATATATGTATACATTTAAAGAGCTGTTAAAATAATTCAAGTTCTTGCAAGCAAATAATACAAAACAAGGAAAAGAGTGAAATTTGGTGAAATGGAAGTTTCCTCAAAAGCTTGATTTATCAGCAAATTTAAAGGAATTCAATAAGAAAACGAAGAAATTAACCCTCTGGCTGCGTAATTCTTTAAAACCACTATTTAGATGAGATGTTTATAAATAAGTTCAAATATTTTTTAATGAAAGTGAACTGATACTATATGTAACTCGATATTAATATAATTTAATAAAAATCTGTAATCGTAAAAATAAACACTCTAAACTGCGAAAAACGCGGTCTGCAACAGAAAATGATCTGATTGCAAACCCGCGGAAATTGCGGGATGTGCAGCTGGTGGGTTAAACTAAAATAGGCATAGAGTGATTCATTCATTAAATTTAATAATTTTAATATATAGTATATAATAAATAAATAAATTATTAAGCATTAAAAAGCGATGAAACAATATTTATTGATAAAAACTTTAATTATTTTATAACAATAATGACAATGAACATACTTAATTAAAAAAAAATCCAGAAATGAGTCAGTTTACATTTTTTTGTTTATTCGAGATTTTGTTTATTGAATAGCAATCAATGGCGTGAAAAAATTAAATTCTTTAAAATTTTATTTATTCAAGATTAGTGTGTGCATAAAGTAAGACTATATTTAGCTATAAAAATAACGCAGAAATGCATACACTATACAAAATACATATAAATGTTTCCATACAAATATTTAAGTATCCCCGCAGTCAAAAATCATAGGGATTAAGATCTGGAGAACGAGATAGCCAGGTTGTCGAGAACGCACGATTAATTACGCTATCATTAGTAAAATGTTGCCGTAGAAACTGCTGTGCACAGAGTCCAATGTGCGCTCCATCTTGCATAATGTTAGTTCAATCAAGACATTGGCGCTGTTGTATTTGGGGTGCAACAAAATTTTCGAGCATTCTTTGGTACCTCCTGGCCTTCACGGCGCATTTCACAGGGCCATTGCGTATAGCCTCTTCGATAAAAATAGATCCAAAAATAAATGTGGCTGTGAATCCACACCAGACTAACTTTCAGTGCGTAAAGTGAAATTTCTTGGAAGGTACGAGGGTTTTCCTTATCCCAAATGCGACAATTTGGGTGTTGGCTGTTCCACTTAGAAGGAAATGTGCTTAATCCCTCCAAAGAATCTGCTATGGTCACGATGCTTTTATTGTAAATCTAGCCAGATATGTCAATGCAGTCACTTCTCCCTGTCGATGAGTAGCATCTTTCTTTAGCCACAGAATCTCTAGGATTAGGAACTACTTGGAATCTCTAGGTTTCCCTGTCGGTTGAAAGGATACGTGGAAATATTTATTAAGAAAAAATTAAGTTTACATAAGGTACACAGAGAAAGTAAATATATACAATATTATGATGATAAGTGTTCAGTGGGAAGTAGAAGTAGAGGAATTCTATTGAAGTTAATATATACTGGAGAAGGACTTGGTTGAGATAAGAGATGAAAATTTATTCAGGGCTTGGGTCTGGGGAGATAAATTTATTGTTGTCTTGTAGGAACCGCACAAGATTTCAAATTTTGACCTTGGACATCTTATTTACCATAAAGTAGATCCCCCAGATTTTATATAGGTCGTGGGTGAGTTTGTTGAGATGGAAAGATATGGTGAGAGGGCATCTAGTGCCATAATGAAGGGAATCACCTACTTCACCGCAGCCACATTGGTCCGATTCTTTAATACTGAACCGCTTTAAGTACGAAGGGAAAACGCCATGGCCAGTTGTAAAGATAATGTCTAGTCTGTTCCAAGATGATTATTTAAAGGAGACTTTGGAGAAAATTTGAAAGATGTTTCTTTCAAATTTTCTTTGAGCTTTTGTCCCATTCCTGTTGCCATCGCTGTAGGCTCAATTTATTTAGTTCACTTTTAAGATGGCTTCTAGGAGCTGGATATTGAACGCGCGTATTTGTAGAAATGGCCTATTTGACTAAGGAATCTGCAGCCTCGTTACTGTTATGGCCCCCTTGTGCTTTAACTCATCCTAATTGAATAGGTTGGCTGAGTAGAATGGCTTGAATTGCCTGTACAATTGGGCTTGAGGTGGAAAATGAGCAGATCGGTTTTAAACTGGACTCACTATCGCTTCATTTTAGCATTTTGATCAAATTTCCTAGCCCATTTACCTGCTTCTTTAATGGCAGCAACTCGGCCTGAAAGACAGAATTCTTTTCGTTCAGTTTTCCGAGCCACTAATGAGAGACTTGGTCGTTTTGGAAGACGCAGAACGCAGAGCCGGTTTTTTCCTCGATTTTTGACTCATCTGTAAAAATATCAGTCTTGTTTGTAGGTTGGAATTCTTGTTTGAGTAGCAACTGCTGATTGTAATGAATTTTGTAAGGATAAAAATACACCTTTTTCTCAGTACGTCCCACAATGTATTGTAGAGAACACCCGCCATAACACTGCACTACAGTCTATAACGTTACTCATTGATTGTTCAACAGTGGCGATGGCAACATCTTCAACGACATCTGAATGAGTCGATTTGAGCCCTCGACGTAGCTGAACTCTACGAGATCCAGTTTTCTCGATTCGAGAGATATTTCTCCTGAGAGTTTGTGGAAGCAATGGTCCTTTACGTAAATTCTTAAGTCGACAAAAAGTGCAGCTGTAGCATTTCCTTTGCTTTGATAAAACAACTTCACAAGCGAAGTGCGTTCTGGCAGCGTGACAGCCTTTGCTGATAAGAATGACATTTTACCATCTTTATCTCCTTTTATGCCCAGAGCAGTAGCAGCAAACTAAGGGTTTATAAAAATTGTTGTGCATACAGTACGAAATTGCTGTTGCAATGACAGTTTAAGTTTCTTCACTTTTTATCTTTTCATATCAGCAATAGAAATTAAAAAGAAATGATTTTTTTGTGATTATTTGTGTCTTTTTAGCATATTTTATGTTGAACAGTGCGATATATCGTTGTTTTGAAACTGGACTTTTTTTCACTTAAACTGTTTCCCCAATTCTTGACTAGCATATTCAACAATTTTGGAGCCATTACACGGAGTAGTTCGCTGTATAGAGAGCTCAGAGTAGGGGCGTTTAATTCTGACCATTTTGTATCTCTCTCTCTCTCTCTCTCTCTCTCTATATATATATATATATATATATATATATATATGCAAAATATTTTCTCCATCCTTCTCAAAATACTTCATATCTTTTTTCGCATTTTATACTATTCCTGAATGAATTTGTTTTTTAATTAACTATTTTGGATTTCTGAAAATTTCCTTTCACAAAAAATTTCTAGATTGTATTGTATTTTATTTTAATGGAGACTACATAGTATAATGCAGTCTCCATTACAATAGCAGTAATATCATTCATTTAACTTGAAATACATCCAGGGGCAACCGATATAAAGTTAATTGAGCTCTATATAAAGAACGCTTTTACAATAATTAGGCTAAAAGACGCACGAATGTGCAGCATGTTGAATTGGAACAATAAAATAGGATAGCTCCGGTCTTAGAAGTGGGAGCTAAGAAAAGGGAAAAATCAATGTGAAACTATTTCATCTAAAACTCCTCAGCGTGGTGAAAACTCTAATATTCTTCAAGGCATTGCTGTTAAAGATAAATGAATTTTTTCTTTCTTTTTGAGATAAGATCCTATATAAGAATAAGCATAAAATTTATTTTTTCAGTATCTGCGTTTGTGTCAACTGTGTTTTAGAAATTAATTCATTTTGTATAATCACATTTTATAGAATATGCCCACTTTCAAGAAAAATAGCTTTTCAAGTCTTAATTATAATACAGAAAACTAAATATAACATTTTAAAATCAGAAATACACTTTGAAAATTAATTGAAAGTAACGGTATATGTTAAAAAGTAATAATGAAAAAAAGTAACATTTTGGACTGAAGCCTGAAGGAATGCATTATTTTCGAAATATATTTAAATGAGTATTGCTTATTTTTCCAATTTTATTTTGCAAATTTTCATATTTCAGCATTAAATGAAACTTTAAAAATCCAATGTCATGTCCATTGAATCGCTTTAATCAAAATAAAAGGTTAACTTTGCCGAAAGATTTTTTATTGTTTTAATAGCTTGATAAAAATTGAATAAAAATAAGGACTTTCTTGAAATGGATATTTATATTAATTTTTATTTCAGTGGTTTAGAATCAAACATAAATATATGGAAATATAACATAATACTTATTCTTTCCTTTTGTTAAAAAAAAGCCCTTCAATTAGAAAATGATATGGTAAAAAAAAATCTACATTTTTATAACGAAACTTATTTAAAAAAAAGTCAATGAGCGAAACTCTTCACTTTAAAGAATGATGACATACTTGAGTAAAACACTGAGGTTGAAAGGAGGGGTGGGAGACTTCTTTGTTGAATAACTGCAAGCAATTATTTATAGTAGAGTGATGACAGATTTATTACTTCGAGCAACGGGGAGTAAATGACTCTCGACAGAGTCATGCAGCGGCTCACCGAAAATGTCCAAATGCTAAAGAGAGCATCGCTTGAAAACCGTTTCATTGTTAACCCTTAACTGAGAAGGTGAAAATTCAGGATTTAACTGAGGAGGTGTGGTCTACGAGACCGTATTTTCTTTACACTCAAATTAAATTTTCTAATTAAAGTATTAATATGAAAATCAGCCAATATATTCTACAGATATTTTTGTTGATATAGAAATAAGTTTTAGAAATTTTACAAAATATATTATCATTGAAAAAATTAATTGCTTTTGAACATACATTTTCTTCTCAAATTACATGTTACAACAAATAATATTGTTGGAAAAGCTTATTATTTTTTACTTTTTAAATTATATTTATTTTGCCAGTGTACTAAGGTATAGAGAAAACAATATAATGAAAAATTCAACAATTTTATGAAAGATAAAAAAATGACAATGTGTAAATTTGACCTTTTTTTTATCGGCATCATTTATTTCTATGCCGAAACTTGTGAACATTCGTAGCACGGTTTTCGAGGGCATTTTAAACATACATTTTAAGTACTAGTATAAAAGTCAGCCTGAAAATTCTGCAGATATTTTTCTTGCTATATTATTATATTTTAGAAATTTTTCAAAATACATTATCACTAGAAAAAGTAATTATATTTGAACATACATATCAGAATCAGTCGAATGCAAACTTTCATCGAAAAAATCTTCTGTTTAACTATCCTCATCACCAAAATCATTTTCTTCTTCATTTAAAAACCTCTGGAGTACTACTTCATAAGGGGATCAGTAGGTTGGATGATATTTCGAGGACCAAGTTTTAGAGTTATCTGCTAAGCCTTGTATTATACCGGAACACTAAAAGGGGGAAACAGTCTCACAGACATCGCGCAAAGAAATAGCTACAATATTTAATAAAGCATCCGCTGAAACCGGTTGAAAAAGTGCCCGTGTAGTGAAGGTCACGAAACAAGACGCTACAGGATGAATCCATTCGATTGAGCTACAAATAGAATAGAGGTAACTGAAATTCAATCTTTAAAGGTCTGAGATACCGCACACCTCAGTTAAGGATTAAAGCCTTTTCTGCAAAACCGCTAGATCCAATTTAAATCGGATGCTGGCAGATTTAAAGATCCCCAAATTAATAAAATGTTACTACTTAATTATTTGCCATGAAACCTTCAATAAAACTTTTCTCATGCTGTATAGCAATTGTATGGAAAATTTGAAGGAATTGTATATTTTTCTAAAGTATATAGATATTTACTTTTATTCATATAGATTCTAAGATATTGTCATCTACATTTTGGAGATAGCTGTGAGGGAATCAAGTCCGAAACATCGTACGTCTTTGGCAATACAAGTCTTGGGTTCTCTTTCCTCTATCAAAACATTATATATATTTTTTATTAATTTTAATTTACTATATAAATATCTTTTAAATAGTAAGTATTTTGATAAAATGAAATCATAATTCATTTAATTGCGATTAATCATCCTGAGATTAGGTCAAATTATCACGCTTATGAAAAACTTCTAATTAAATCTTAAAAATGTACTAAAAATATGGAATTTTTTACGTATTCTAAATGTTCCTTAATTACATGATCAAGCACTTTTTAAATAATAAAATAACATGCTTTAATGTTATAAAACAAAATACAAATATTTGAAGAGAACGATAGTTTTCTGAAGCTTAGATAAAAATGAATGATTAAAACATTTTATTTACAATTTCTGAAAAAAAGAAATATTTTCAACCTATAAGGAATACACCTAAACATTCGTTTGAATACAGGATAAACCTTTCAACGTAGGATATGATATTAAATATATGAAATGTTATAACTTAGAGCATTTCTTATTTAATAAAACTAAAAAAAATATAGCAAGCTATTTCTGTAATTCAGTTCATTGTAGTAACGTAATATTCATAAAAATATTTTATACATAACTTAGTAATATAGGAACTCGGGAAACAGAATTTGATATTAAAAAGAACTTCTAAAATAAATGCTTCTAATGCTGAAATTGTAATCTAAAAATAAAACTACTTAAAAATAATGCTCTATTTGGGAAAGTAGATTTAGTTTCAGAATAATTCATTAGATTTCTTTAATATAAAATAACTAAAATAATAACTAGGTTTTTAATAGTATGGAAAGTTTTTATTTGATTCCATTTTAGTGAAAGAATCAGCTAAGCGCCCAAACCGATTAATTTTCAATTCATTTGAAAATTGCACAAAAATATATGAATAATAATATGTTCAAAGAAGTCAGGTGGGGTTTGCTGTAACTCATTAAATCCTCTGGTAAAATGAATAATCAAATCGGTGTCGGCGAAAAAAACAGATTTTTCACCTAAAACTGACATATAAAGTTTAATTTCTAAAAATTTGTTTTCATTTTGGAAAATGAATTAAAGTAGTTTAGTTTCAGACTTGAGAATTTCTGTACTTCACTGAAAACTATTTTACAAAAATTCATAATAATCAGCAATTTTTGCAAATCCAACAATCTTTTCAAAGAAATTTCAACCATAAAAGAATTACTAATTGTTTTTTATACTCCCACGTAACTTTGCATTATTGAATGTTTTCAATTCATACGCGTAAATAAGAAATGAAATAAAATACTTTTTCACAAATTACTTTTTGCTTTATGAAATAAAATAAAACTACATTTCATAGATTACTTTTTGCTTTATGAAAGGAAATAAAATTACTTTTCCACAGACTACTTTTTGCTTTATGGATTTAAAAGTTTAGAATATCATAATTAATTTAATTATAAAATCATATTTTGAAAAAATTAAAAATTACCATCTACTTAAAAAAAAAGTGCGCTAAAAATTTTACAGCAAAAAAAGTGGAATATATATTCTTTTAGCGCAACAAAAAGGATTGATTTTTGCCATAAAATTTAAAAGCCAAAGTATACGTTTATGTATTTGTTACATATCCTACATCAATTAATCAAATCCCAAGCAATTGGAAAAATTTCTAAAAACACCCCACATATTACGTATCCCTCAATCTTACTTCTTTCCGAACGTACTGATATTATTTTCTGGCCCAAATTAAAAAAAAAATATTTCATATTATTTGTTTTCTTTCCCTGTAATCTGTCAAAAGATGTTTCAATTCAATTCTTGTCTTAGATCTGATGTACGATTTTTTTAATGCTGTCATATATTCACAACTATATCGCTTGAAATTTATTTTCAGAATTTAAAAAAATATTTCAAGGAAAGTTATTTTTTAAAATAAGATGATCCCATATATAAGCATCATATTTTAAAGTAAACATTAAGTATGAAACTCGCCTTTTGATAAAATTATTAACGATGGACTAATATTACTTTTAAAAACGTATGGATAAAATTAATATAACAACTCAACCATCTTCCTTAGAAAAACAGCAGTTTCTTTAGAGATTCTGGTCAAGTCATCTGGTAAAAATGATCAATCAAAAGATCACCGAATCCCCTCTCCATGATCTCAATCTCTGAAACCTGCAGACTCAGCTTTCTGAAAGATATCCTCCATCTCCCACAAAGGATATCTTCAGGCCATTATTAAACGTATTTAATAGCGGAAAATTTATACTTCTTTTATAGTGCTTTGAACGTATTTTGTTGCCTTTCCGACCTCCAAAGGAGGAGAGAGCATTCTATGATAATTCTTAAAACTCTAATTAACAGTACGATGGTTCGTTGTGAGGTTTGTATAGCAATGTACAATGGACACATTTCACATTAGATTAACATTTCTGGAGCTATAATTCGTCGCGATTCATTCGTTTTTTATATAACATTTATCTTAATTAACAATGAACTTCTTTTACATATTGTTTCATTGCTAATACTTTCTCTCATACTCATATTTCTGCGCGCCAATGGATCCGATATTTCTCCAGTTATCACACATTTTATGTTTGTGACTTTAATTTTGGATGCCAATGTATATCGGTATAATATTATAGTATTAGATTCCCACACACTTAATAATTAGAATGGAACGCGGTTGGGCAATTTCGCACCTATTTGGTCTAGAACGTGAATTCTCAAAACCATATGGATAGATGATTATGTTAGAATATCTAGGTCACTCTTACTCATACTAATCAGTTGCAATATTCTAAAATATGATGGACATATCACCAGCAGTTGAATTTTGGAGGTCCGTAACTACATAAATTTTTTTCAACAGCATGTACACTGCAATATACAATTTCATGATAATGAATTTCTCAATAATTCCTTTATTTCTGCCATTTAAATCAATGCCTTACGCCCTCTGCGTAAGATGCGACTGTGTGGACAAATGAATAATTCCTTTAACCATTCATTATCGAAAAGTATAATTTTAAATGTCTCATTATTTTACTATCATACATTCAAAAGTAATTAAATATCAGTCCTAAATCATTACAAAAACATTATTACACATTATCATCTAAATCGTTACAAATTTACATTTTAAAGGTGCATACATGCTTTTAAGCAAAGCTATATTAAATCAAAATTTATATTACAATTGAAGCTTGATGTTATCAGAACAACAACAATTAAAGAATGCTAAATAAAGATAATCATTTCTGTTTTACACTGTACAATTTCTCAGATAAAGAATTTTCACCAAAGAAAAATAATTCAATTATCCATATCAAACTAAGAATATTTTGAGATATTATTACATTGGTACAAAAATAAATGTGGTTATTCTAGCAGATTTAATCATAGCAAATTCGGGAAACCAGTTTATCTGCTTTTGTTCAAATATGTTCAAAATGTTGAATTTATTTAATGTTAATTATACGATAGTGATTGATTTTTTATGAATAATTTCTATTGTTTCAGAACAGTTTATATAGAGGAAAAATAAATCAAATTTGAATAATATTGATACTTGAATTTAACCTGCGACTTAAAAGAACAGAAATTTCCATTAAGATTAACAATGTATTTTCTGAAGAAAAAGGCAAGGAATGTGTAAAATAATATTTTAAGAAATTTTTTGATGGAGATGAGAGTCTTAAAGATGTAGAAAATGATCCATTACTGAATCGGAATATTTGCTAAAGAGCTTAAGATCAGTCACTGAGCGGTGATAAACACTTGCACCAACATGTCTAATGAAAAAGATTGAAAAATGAGCCCAATATAAGCTGGAGGAATTTCAAAAGATTTGTCAGTATGAGATCTGCTTCGAATTTTCAAACAACATGAATGAGCCATGACTGCATTGTGTTGTCACATGTGAATAAAAAAGAGTTCTGTGCACCAAGCGAAGATGTTTTGCTCAGTGATTAAACAAAAGAAAAATACTAAAACACTTTCCAAAATCAAAGTTTGATTTGCTGTACTTACTCATGCATGCAAATGTAGTAATTCCAAAACTGAATGACTAAAACTAACGAAATTTGATATGTGATCTTATAACTACAACTGTTATTGTGTGTTAAATTTTGGTTTCAATAGTTTTGAAAAAAGTCTTCTAAAATACATATTCTGACGATTCATTCAGTAAAATTCTAGATTCAAACCAAAGATCTATATTTCGTAACTACTGTTCGCCAATTCCATGAAGGCCTTCGCGACTTTATTCAAAAACCACAATTTTATAAGGAGGGAGATTCGATCTTTGTTGAAGAGTATGCGAAACAATTACGGGGAGACTATTTCCGACGGTTTTGTTCAAAGATTAGCAGTTTTTTAAGTTCACAATTACCATGAGATGAACAGAGTATTGTTTATGAAAATTTTGTACAAAATAAAAAAATAATTAGAAATTATAAGTTTTTTTTCAGATGAGCAATTTGGTGAATATCTTTAATTGTTTAATTCAAATTTAACTTTTTTGAGTCCAATTTATCATTTAATACATTTGAATGATAAACAGACAGGAAAATGGCATGCACTTCTTGTTACAAAAGCTGCTTTCAAGAGACCAGAGAAGCAGTGGAATAGAATAAAAATACTCCTATTAATAAAAGCTCTTTTGGGAAAATAGGTAAACGTTTTACAAATGCATCTAATTGATATTCTATAGCATTCACAAATCATTTCACGCATTTTGCCGTAAATAAATATCCAATGTCGAGGAATTTGTCATTCTACGTATTCCTCTGCTACGAGAAGAGGATAATTGTATTTTCTTTCACAGCACGATGTTGCAATAAATCTTTCACACCATAAATGTTAAGAATCAATGCTGTCAATACAATATAAATAAATATTTAGTTCAGACGACTGCCTCCTTACGAATCCAAAATAGATTTATGTTTGCTTCTCTCATTCCTCTATTTGTCTTTACAAATGTTATTAAAATTATTTTTATCCTTCCCTCTACATGACGTCATTTTGCTCTGCTTTTTTCTCTTGGCTTGCTAACCCTTTGGGCCCCGTTGATATTTTTAAATCACCCAAAGGAATAAGCAAGTGGGGAATTTATCGAAGTGCATATCCTAATGGTTTTATGTGATTACATTCATATGTTAGTGGACATTTTTTTTGTATCCATTGTATTTATATGGTCACTTCAATTCCAATGGGACACATGTGCCTCATTTAAAAAGACCACTGAGACACATATGTTCCACCTCCAAAATTGCACCTAGAGTTAATTTTTGCTTTTATTTTAGCAAACTATAGCTATTTATACTTGATTTGACTCATTAGAACACTAAATTATCTTAGTTTTGGAAAAAAACTGGGACTGAAAGACTTAAGAAACATACCGTTCCAAAAACTACAATATGGATTTATAAAATTGAGAGGGAAGTCAAAAATGTAAAGACTGGAAAAGCTTAAAGTACTGAAAAGTAAAGGAAAATAAAAATAAAATCTTTCATTTAAAATGCTATTAGTTAATATGAAGAGTGTATTGCTGTTTTAATATAGAAAGATTTATTACTCGAGGCAACAAACTGAAGAAAATAATTTAGTTTGTTTAAGCTAATTACGTTTATATCCCGTTTTGAAGCATGATTCTTTTGGTTTTTTTAACAGTGGTCAAATGACGAGGACACTTGAGAAGGAAAGCCCTTGTCTAAGCATCGTCCCCACATTAGAAGGATGGTTTTTTGCTCCATTGGATTTAGAGTACGTGATACCAGTTCATATTATGGTTCTTTGGAGTTATCGGGTTTCAAACCTAGACCCTTCTAACGCTGGAAACGTGATCTTACCATGAGACAAGCGTGGTCATATTGCATAGGAGAAGTCGTAAAGATAGAAAGAAATCTTGGGGAACAGTAGTGCTTAACAGTCAAAATTTCTTAAATTACAAAATTTACATATTGTAAATGGCAGAACAATAATTTTTACATTGTTTCAAATATTTTCGTCATCCTATTTTAATTTGATACTAACAAACAGTTGAAGAATCCTTACTTACACGCTGTATCCTGATCAGTATTTGAGAAAGTTAATCTTCCTATTTGTTTCACTTCAGAAAAGCTGTGATAGGGTAAAAATAAATTCCACGCGTTTCAATCGTTTTCAAACGTAATCGCAGATCACGCGAAACTCAAATGTGTTTTCGTCACAATTTTTATTTATCACTAGACTACTGATTTAATACAGCTATATTTATAGCTTAGGATATTTATTACGAGAGTGTTATCAGATTTATTATTCAAATATCTTTCGCAAGTATCATTCCCGAGTCTTGGCTCATTGTTTCTTTAATCACCACTGAGCCCATTATCGAAAAATTGCTCATTTTCTCGATAATTATCGGTGCTGAATTCCGGAGAAATGCATCACTGTTATCGGAAAGGATGTGGAACGGATGATGGAAGGTTAGATAAAAAAAAATTAAACAGTTTCGAATCGTTACTGTTGATGCTTTTAAAAATTATCTTAGGCTCTTCTGAATTTTCACTGAGGGCATTTTAATACTCATTACTTTCCAGGTTAATTTTTTGGGAGGAGAATCTTTTAATTCAAGGGTATCATTCAAAATAAATCCATTACTATCAATATTATTAGTAAGAGTAATCGAGACAATGCTTAATTTTGTAGAAAAAAAAAAGAAGAAACAAATTTGTTATTTAATTTCATATGTTAAAATATTTAAACAAAACTACCTCTAAGCGAAAATTGTAACAATACTCAAAATATTTTGTCCTATTATGTATTTCTTCCATTTTTTAATAAAAGTGTGTATTTTAATTTGAAGTAGATTTCAATTGAATTTTACATTAATAGTATGAAAAGTAATGTACAGTCAATATAAAAAAAAGGCCGATTATCTTACCTGTAACAAAGCATGCTTATTTTTTTAAACGTGCTGAGATCATTTTAAAAGTCATCATTTAATTTAAATAAAAACCATTGAAATCTACACAGATATCTCACTCAATTTATTCGATCCTGAATAAAAAATTTACTTTTGATGCTCAAGATCCTAAGACAAAGGTATTTTCGAATTTTTTTTTTTGAATTTTTTATTAGAAATTGAGAAAACGGTGAAGGTGTTGGAAAAAATGGATAGATTATTGGAAAATAATTTAGCGGAATTATTAATGGAAAATAATTTTCAAATAAATGAACTCGTGAGGTAGAGTTTCAGGCAGGTTCATTCAACTGCCTCACTGTGATTGTGAGCCATGTGGGGTGCAACTACCCCAAGAATAATTGGTTATTTTCTATTGACGATTGCCAGATAAAAACATTTGCAATTCTTGATGCACAATTTTTTCCCTTCTTTTTCATCTGCAATGGTATTACCAGTATTCAGAATGCTCTAATACATAATTTCTTTTAATAACTACCACCATTTTCTTTTGATGACCTCCACTAGAAATAGCTACACGATTTGGATTACTTTCTTTTTCAGCTTTATACATGTTACGGAAATCTATGGAATGGTAAAAACTAGCTAGCAAAGTAGGAAATGATTAACATTTCACTCATTTTTTAGGCAATGACAAACCGGTAAAGTGTAAAATGCATCTGATGACCCTGTTTTAATTTTTATCTCTACTTATTATAGAGATGAATGTGTGTGTGTTTTGGTGCTACACAAGCTGCGTCGTTTGGGCTAGAGCTATCATATATGAACTTTGGAGGGTGGAATGAACATATCGGAGCGAGAATTTAAAATTTTATTTAAAATTTAAACTAATTTAAAAAGCGAAGTTTTGGCGATAGTTTTCGAAAATATTATAGTACAAAAGAAATTTCTACATCATCTTCAAATACAAAATAATTATCTTTTCATTGATTATTCTTATTATTAATTATGAATGCATTATAAATTAAATTTTTTTAACCAATTAAAAAAATATTTTAATCATATTTTACAGTAATATATTTAACAAAAAAACAATTACAAAATTTAACTTGCACCTCTCGTTACGTTTCCAGGGGGAAAAAATAAGCTTTCTCTTTTATGTGTTGTCATTATGCTGACGAAAGTTCAAATTAAAAGACCAAGCTAACTCTCACCTCAAACTAAACCTAGAAAAGTGTAAGGTTTATTACATATCTATATGAAATAAATATATGAAATAAAATAAACATGAAACATGATATTTATATGAAATTAAATGCTAGAAAAAAGTTTCTGTAACTTTTAAAATATCTATATGATTAATTGAATAATTCTATGTTATTTAAGGCAAACTGAGTTTAATATATATAGGATATCCACTCTAATCGGGGCCCAACAGTCAGTTCCAAAACCTTTAGTAATAGGTATACACATCTAATACGAAACATGATTTAAATGAAGTAAATAATTATGTATTTCGACATTTGGATCAATAAATGTTTCGACGATTTAAAGAATTTTAAATTAGTATAAAGATATTTTCTCCTTATTTAATAAAAAATTCTAGAGAAACTAATAAAAAGAAGTTCCACTTTTTTGCGACAAAAATGGTTTTGAATTAAGAAAATCTAAATTTCATTATTTTATAAAAACTCTAGATATTAGACCACTCTGTAATAACTGTGCACGCCAGGCAGGATTACTTTCGCATTTTAATTCTCGAGTTTCTTAGTGATGGTATATACATATGATTGAATATGAAATATATTATTTACAACTGTGGATTATTAAGGTTATTAATAATTAATAATGACTCTCCTCAGAACTCCTACTAAACACACTCTCACTCTCTGCGTCGAGACTCTTTAATATTACTCATGGCTTCTACCCTCGCGCAACTGTTCTTCCACTCATCATTTCACATCCTTTTGAGGACGGCCGGAACAGTCCCATGGTGGTTAGTGACATGACACAGTCCAGCCCCGATAAGATTGCGCTTCTCAGAGCTGAGTGAAATCTGGCACAATAAAGAAGGATATCTAACATAATAAAATATATCATAGCTAGCATTGATATTCTTCAACATTAATACAAAATATCAATTCAGACAGAAGAATAGATGCCTTGATATAATAATACGCATAAAATATACAATCGTCAGGGTTTTTATAATGTACCGAAACTACTCTTAATTTTGCTTCAACTTTTTCTTTGAAAGCAGGTTCTAAGATTATTTTTCCTTTCGCTTCGATTTCTGTATCTGAAATTAATGTAATATTTAAAATAGAAATTTCCGCGCCACAATCAGTTATTACGTCAATTTGTCTACCTGCGATACAAATAGAAACTTTTTGTAAAGGGTATAAATTAATTTCCTTAACATTTTCAGAACTCTGCACATGTTTAGAATTTACATTAGTGACAATCGCGGTATTATCATCGGGTTTATTTACGGATACCTGTGAAATATTTCTTGGTTTTCTTTGTGTATCATTACCTGGTTTATTTACCTGTTCATATTTATTTCTTCTATTCGGGCAATTTTTCTCTAAATGTGAGCTACTAGAATAGATGTAACATTCACGCGTTTTCAAAGTATATTTGTTTTCATTCGTAAACTGTGGTTTTCTTAACTGCGGTGGAATATACTTAGTATTTTCATGCACTGGTTCGCAATAAATAGACCGTTTCTCATATTTTATTTCCTCAAAGGATCTACCCTCCGCGGTAAAATAGATGTCACATTCTTTTGTCAATTCACTTGGTTGTAGCTAATTTTCTCCCTGTCTGACTGCAACATGCATGGGCAGAAGTTTCATTATCTAAAGTTTCAAAGATTTTATCAGATATGATCAGATTTATTAATGAATCAAAATCATTCACTTTGAGAATCTTGCAATAGTGAAGCCAACCAGATCGTAGACGAGATGCAAACTATTGATGAGTTTTCCCTGGTAATCTCTTAGTTTCCTTAAGATTATCTAAACAAACAAAAGGAGAGGTTCGTATTCTTTTATAATTGAATTTTTGATTTTTCCCATAATCCTTTAAGTCATCCTCATCAATATAACCTAATATATTCGCAGCCTTTTCTCCTATTAGTTTCGATAGAATTTTCGATTTAAATTCTTCCGGATTATATTTATGTTTAAAAGCTCTTTCAACAGAATCAAAAAATATATTCCAAGTTTCATTCTTTTTAGGTACGGAAATTGACAATGTTTGAAAAGATTTCAGGAGTTTATCCACAGATTGATTATTTTCAATACTATCGTATGTTATCTGGCTACTTTCGGTTTGCTGCTTTAAACGCAATCGATTTAATTTATCTTCTTTTTTTCGCTGCGCTACTGTTGTAGTAAGAAAGTCAGTTATAAAGACTTTGTCTTTAAGAGAATCTTTGGATTTGAACAAAATATTTCGTAACTGAACTACTTTTGAGCTTTCATCTACTGTTTCGTCTATCTCCTGTAACAGGGTGAGCAGATCAACTTTTGTAACGTTTTTAAACATGTTTATCTTTATCAAATATATTTTGATAATAATAACTTATGAAGCTCACCTTTTCTAGGTAATCTCCAACGGTAAATCCTGATATTATCTCTTGTTCTCGAATGAGAGCGTGCTGGCCAGACAGGAAAACTTTCACATTTTCCTTCTCGAATTTATTATTGATGGTATATACATATGATTGAATATGAAATATATTATTTACAATTATGGATTACCTTATTATTAGGTTATTAATAATTACTCAGAGTTTTCAGAACTCCTACTAAACACGCCGACACTCTCTGTGTCGAGACTCTTTAATATTACTCAAGGCTTCTACCCATGCGCAGCTGTTCTTCCACTCTTCACTTCACATCCTTTCGATGACGGCCGGAACAGTCCAATGGTGGTTAGTGAAATGACACAATCCATCGTCCGATTAGAGAAAAATACACCTATCAATGCCTGGAGTTTCTTCAAGGTTGATTGTCTAAAACAATGAAATTGTTGATTGTTCTAAAATAATAATATTTAAAGCTACGTAACTCGATTAGATTTGGTCTCAAATGATCGAAATAGCTTTTGATTTAAATTTGCAATGTGATGAATATTTTACTGAATATAATTCACAGGATTGAAGGACTGCATGAAATTTCGAATTCATAATATTTTCAGATGTATATTTATTTATTAAAACAAAACGAATATTACTATTTAAGCCATTTAAATCATTTTTAAATCAAGACTAAAAGTTGAATTTTATGATAATTCAGAGGAAATTTTATAGAATAATACTGTGAGATATTGTATAATGCATGAAAAATATTACTATAAGATTTTAGTGCTGCACTTTTCTATTTTCAGTACTAATACTTTGAAAGAAATACGTTTCGTTTCAGTAAAACTGTATTTTTTGTATTAATTGAAATTAAATTCTGATTCAAATGAAACTTTAAATTTTAGGGGAGATGCCAGAAAATTAGTGGAATGTATAATGTAATGAATAAAATGGTGTAAGGTTTCTATCTTAGTATAAATTGTATGATTACTAAAATTTGAAGTTTAAAAATATTTTACTGAGTTAGTCCTAAAGTTACATAAAATATTTAACTGAAAATTTTAATCTATTACTTATAACGAACTGGCTGGTTGCCAAAGACGGCTAGTAAGAAATAAAATGAAGTGCAATTAAAAAAATTTCTTGGTATAACGAGAAAGTTTATATTTTTTAAAATAAAAAGGGCATAAATTTTGTTTTGCACAACTTTATTACTTTTTTTGCGTATGAATAAAAGTTTTTTTAATAACAATCTTTCATTGTTTTTCAAAATGATATTTGCATTTTTGAGAAATAAGTTTCTTTTAATTAATAGTCTATCTTGACATTTTATCCATACATTGTCTGAATAGCCTTTGATATTCTATAGAATGCATACGCATTATATACAATCCCTGGGGGGAAATATATTTCTCCTATTTCATTGCCTAAAAACGCCAGAATTTCTGTAAAATGCCTAGGTATTCTATAGAATGTCAGATTTCAATACGTTGTTGGTAACATATATATGAATTAACGTATGATGTTGTTCTTTGCAAACATTGAACCCGATACTTATTTAGCAATTTTCTGTTTGATAGTTTTTGCTAAGACACACAATGCGCTCACTTTGCACTTTGAGCTCACAGCAAATTCCTTTACTGCTTCCAATCACTCTTCGACTTTTTAAATAATATAAAGTATAAGAAATAAAAAAAATAACCTATTTCCCCCTCAACTATATTCTGAACTATCACCTTTTATTTTTTTAGTTGGTATTTCTTTGGTTAAAATGAATCCCATTTTCAAACTAAGTAAATTTTTAGCTAGCTGGAAAGAGTTTTTTTTCAGTGGTTAGATTAAGAGGCAACGGTCGATGTTCAGTTGAGATATGACTAAAAATTTCGTTTCCCTTTCAATAAAAGTTTTCAAAAAATTCAGCGCCGAAACTGCATTAGGGTTCAAAGTCGTTGAATAATAATTTCATGCAATTTTGTAACGCAGTTATTTGCGATAATAAGTTCAGTCGAAAAGTTTAGACTCATTTTTACACTAAAAATTTATGGTTTTGACAATGATCTAACCGATTTATGTTTAAAAATATTTTTCATAATAATGTTCAGCATTTTTTTTTGTTGAAAAAGCATGGATTGATTTTGTGATTATTTTTGTTAGATACGAATAAATATTATAATTGGTCTATCTTTAATAACTTAGAATTATCAATTGCAGTTGCTTGAAATAATTTTTAAATGTTATCCAATTTTCTATAATCTCATAAAAATGCAATGATTCAAGTTTAGGTAATTTTTTAGACGCCTGAGTTTTAAGATTTGAGCTATTTGCTTACCTTTCGGTCTATGTTTTAGTTTTAGTGTTTTCCAACTGTACAGCAATGTCAAATAACACATCCTGAATTTCCAAATACTTTTTTATCATTATATCATCAACATTTAAACTAGAAAATATTTTTTCCAGTTTTTTCATAAACACACACTTTTATTTTTAATGCATTGGATGATGCTTCTGAATGTTTGCTTTTCCTTATTTCTTTCTTCTTTTATCTTTCAACTTCTCTCAAGACATTACTAGGTTTTTAATTTTTTTAGGATTTTCGAAATAAGTTTATGGATGAGCTAGGTTCAGAATCATGAATCATGAATCATTGGAGTTATGATCAGATTTAAATGAATGAATACTGTTGCAAATAAATGTCCTTGGTCCCAATTTAACCTTTATTTATAGTTGGAACCCTTGAAAAGGCAAAGTATTATTTGCTTAAAGGTTTAATGGAGGCCGAATAGATTTTGGGTATTCGGGTATGAAATCACACGTTATCGAGTATGTACACAGAATGCGAGTTTACTTCAAATGACCCAAGAAAAATAAAATTATTTACGAAAAAAAAGAAGAAGAAAAGAAAAAAGAAAGAAAAAGAAAGAAAACACTGTCTAAGGTGTAAGTCTTTTCAATGCGCCATTTGTTATCGTTCAGGGGAAATCTAGAGTTTTTAAACATTAAATGGTGGAAAAATCTCAAACAAGCAAAGTATGCAAGTCATCCGGAATGAAGATTTCAGCTAAATAAAAGTCTGTACTAAATTTATTCCACATGTTTAATCAATGAGCAAAAATCTTTCCAAAGTGCACATTACAGAGATACAATTTTAGCCTCTGAAAATGCTTTCAAATTTTCTGAAATTATTGTTCAAATGATGAAATTAGGTATTTTGAATATTATCTTAAATCAGGTGAGAAAGAGAGAAATAAGAAAAAATACTCACCACATGCCAAAAAAAAAAAAAAAAAAAAATCAATGCTCATAAATTTCTTCAGTAGTATGAGTTCAGGAAGAATTTGTTCCTCCTGAACAAGAAATCATTGGTAATTATTACTTAAATATTTTCCAGTGTTTATGAGGAGAATCCACTGCATTTAGCCATAATATTGGGATGAAAACAGTTGGCGCTTATTGCATGGTAATGCACTCAGTCACAACTCACTTACTGCTCATAAATTTTAGTAAAAAAATGAAGTCTGTGAATTTAATTGCTTAATATATTCCTCTTATTTAACACCCTTCAGCTTTTTTATTCTCGAAATGTGAAGGTGAAATTGTAAATCTATTATTTTGATGATATATCGATCATACGACAGCTCTTATGCGGGCGTTGGGAACATTAAAAAAATTAATTGGAACAAACATTTAAATTATTATTATATCCCTGTAACAAATGTATCGAGTCGGATAGGCACATTTTGAATTTTAATAAAATTTCTAGTTTATGTTGTCTTTTATAGAACGAATTTAAAAACTCTTGAACGCAGTGTACATGTATGATATATTTTTATTTTATTTGTGTACTGAAACTTAAGTAAGAAAAACATTACAAAAGGATATAAACAAACTTTTAAAAGCGTTGGTTCTCTTCTAATCAAAATCCTTTTATTACAGAAAATATTTCTTTTTTCTTTTTCCCATGAATGTTTTTTTTCTTTCTCTTAAAAAAATTCAACCATCTATTGAAGTGATTATAAATGTATTACTCTTTTTATTTACATGCTTTCTCCACTTCTATGACAGCAACTAAATCTTAGACGCGATGCATTAAATGGGACAAATAAATTTTGTGAAAGTGCTTAAAAACAAGTGTTTTCTGACTCCAAGCAACATATCAACATGTGAACTGAGATCCGAAACAAAAATAGTCTTTTCAAGGATGGAAATTACTTAATTTAAGCTTCAAAAAAAGTGGATAATAGCTGTTGAAATGATGCGTTTCAGCATATCTTTTCAAAACTGAGAGCCATGTTGCTTTGCTGTTGAATACACAAAACATTCTGTGTTTCTTTGCGCAATTTTGTATTCGCAAGGAGGAATTTTGCACTTAATGGATCTTTTGACAAGGAAACAAATGTCTCAATCTAACTTGTGCTTGTTTCTAATCGCATTTAAAAGAAATGAAACAGAACGGAAGTAATGAGGCGGAATACACCATTTTATTTTCCACTTGTTTTGGACCAGAAACGTAAGGGGGGATGACAGCGAATAAATGGGAAAAAAGATAGAAATTTCCACCTTCTCCGCGTTGCAAAACTGTGTATTTTTCTTAGTTCTTTTTTTCCATTATTGAGAACCATACGTTCCAACAAATAGAAAAGCGTTGAGAGAAGCAGTAAACTAAGAGCTATTGACAAGAAACTGCAAATTTTCTAGTTCTTGAGCTTAGGGGAAAAAATTTTGTTTTCGTCCCTGACCTTTTTTTTCCCTTTCTTCTTTTTTGGCATTCAGTGGATTATTTACAAACAAACAGATACAGAATGTGAAATTTTTTAACGTTATGCATTTGGTATACAATTGCACTTCATATAAGCAGGGTAAAAACTAGTCATTGACTATCAGTTAGTGAATAAAGCATTCGTTTAGGTGTTATTGACTCATTTCGATTATAATAATTAATTAGTAAATAAAAAAAGCATTTATTTATTAACCTGCGCTTTTTATATTCTCGTGTTTGTAGAATAATTATTTTGCTGTAATTTATTGTCAAATGACTGAATGGCTATCTTACGCCTTTCTTCTCTTTGACTGGAATAAAAACCAGATGAAAGAATAAAATGAATTAATTTGATTTTGAATTTTGAATTTTATTAATCCTAAATTTTTCATTGAAATAATTGAATGTAATTTGATTGTAATTTTAATCACTAAGAATTACCTTTTAGGTTTCTATAGATGGAATTTTGTTGGATGCACAATTTATAGAGCAGAAATTATAAGAGTCAAATACATTCGAGTCAATTTTTTAAAGTCTGTTGTGGTTAATAAGGTTTTTCAAAATTAGAACCTGCAGGGAATGATCAAATGATTCGTGAATGATAAACTTTAATAAATACTCTGACGGAAAAGATACTTTATATTGATTCTTGTAATTTCTAGTTTCTTTTTGATTGCTATAAATTTAAATTATAATTTGTTTGCTATTTATTAAACTTTCTTGGAGAAATTTCAAAAAAGATTCGCTAATATTCAGATAGAATCATTGAGTTTTTAATGTACTATGGATTGTCAAATCTTCCGTCTTTTCTTTCAATAAATAAACGCATGTTGTAAAGGAAAGTCTAAAATAACATGAAACTAATTTTTTTAATTAATTCTTTTATCAATCCACTTTCAATTGTATTCAACTGTCAAATTGAAAATAAAATGAATTTCAATTTACATTTACTTAGAGTAAATGATTATTTTATTTTTATTCTTAGATCAACGCATGTTAGGAAACATGCATTGATATAATTTCTTTAAACTAAAATGGTATAACAAGACTATTTAATCTAGTAAATGTTTTCGTTATATAAAAAAGAAAGGTTTAGGAAGCTCCACTTTGATAGATATCCAAGAACGTAAAAAAGATACATCGTAGTAATTAAAGTAATGAGTTTACTCATCTATATTGATATTTTAAAACACTTAAGTTAAATGGCAGTAAAAAGAGTTGTTAAGAAACAAAAAGAAAAAAGAAAAACGGATTATATTAACGAGTGCTTGAAAACAAGGAGATGCTATTATTAAGGTTTTTTAACTTTTCTTTTCCTATAAAGTTCGTTTTATTTGACAAAACTTAATTAAGTCAAGTGTTACACATTAAACAATTAATATCTTATTAAACTTCAGGTTGAAATTAAATTTAATGTAATTAAATGAATGTAACGAAAATATAATTCGAAAAACTTAGAGCTTTTCATATTTTTAATTTTTAATATTAAAAGTGTAGCAAAACTGCGAGTATTTGGGCTCACAGCTGATAATTTTTTGTTAACAACCATTAAAAAAATAATCGTTAAAAACATTTTCAGTAAAAACTCTCCTCCCCCCTCCACCGTAATGAGAACATAATTTTTTTAATGAATAGCTTATTCATACACGCTTAATGCGACTTGCGAATGCGTTCTATTTAACTACGCTAAAAAGAAGGGAGATACATTCAGAACTATAGAATTTTTGAAGATTTTAAGACAGTTTTTATTGTGCACTTCTATAAAAAAAAAGAATGTAATTAGAGATATGTAAAATAAAGCTATTATACCATCTTCTTGCCATTTTTTTTCTGCAACTATTCCGGATAGACAAAATCGCTCTCTTGAGAAGATCCCTTGGCCGTATCTGCTTAAGACAGAACTTCTCATTAATTAATTTTTTATGATTATCAATTTTCCTTTCGAAGGAGAGAACTTTGTCACATTGAAGTAAGAACGTTGTTAAAATATTAACAAAAAGCGATGCATTAAGGAGAATTTATGCCAGGCATTTAAATGGTTATTCTCTTACAAAACTAATTAAATGAAATTCTTTATTTAACAAATGTTTAAATAAATCGCATTTGAGTTAGTTGTCTCTTATGTACATTTTTAATGTTATGGAGAGCTTACGCAATAAAAAATATCTAATTCAACTGTACATAGTTGAAATAAACAATATTATTTGAGACGGAAAAAAGGTTATACATTTTTAAAGAGTGTTCGATTTTCAAGTACACAGACCAGTTAAAAACAGAAAAATATCCATTTTAAAAGATTATTTCGCAGAATAATTGGTTTATTCTATTGTACGCAAAACGATCAGCGACAGTACTAGTTTTTTCTTTTGATTAGAAGAATTATTAGATGAATAGTAATTTATTGGATTATTTTGAAATTACTCTATTGCATGAAAGATGTAAAATTTTATTTATAGCAGTAAATGTTGTACGTAAATATAATTTAATTAATATTGAATAGCAATTCTAGAAAAAATTTATTTAAATATAGGGTATCTGTAACGTTACACTAATCCAAAGTATTCCAATAATTCCATTACTGAATCCTCAAATTTAAATTTCTGGGGAAATATTAAATGATAATTATTTAAATTATTAAATAATACGTTCCAGTATAATTATCAAATATTTAATATATCTTCTTCGTATTGGCTCAATTCTTCAGAAATCTTGTTGGATGTTTAAGCATTTGAATAAAGTCAGGCAATTTTTATTTTATTTTCCTATATTATTAAATAGCCGCCGTATTACCGCTCGCTACAATTTTCAATTAAATATTTTAAGTAACTGGTCTCTTAATAGATTCTCATACAAAACATTTTTAATCTTCAAATTTTGATACTCATACCGAACTTATACTGTTGTTTAGATCGTTTCGTTCAATTCATTATATATATTTTGCTAATTTGTTATCATTTCCGGTAAAACTTCAACTTCAATTTAAAGTGGAAATGATGAAATTGCAATTAATATAAAGATATTTTTTAATAAAACCAAGCGTTTTATTTTATTTATCATCTTTATTGTTATTTATTAATTATTATTATTATTGAATATGGGTATTACAAACAGAATAGCTCGGTATATAAGTCTTATGTGAACTACAAAATATTTTTCCTAATTTATATAATATCTCAAAGAATAATTCAACAAAAATTTCTCAGATTCAGCATAAAATTCAGTGTTTAGTTTTGCTTTCAAAAGGATTGAAATGAAATCAATAATAATATTTTGTTCCGGTCTATAAATATATTTCAAAAATTATGAAGTCTAAATTTAATGCAGTAAGGTATCATATTCTGAGAAATATTCTGGACACAACAAATTTTAAATAAATGAATGAATGTTTCTATTTTCCACGATCAACTAAGACTTATTTATGAAGTTTCGAATGTTAAACATTTAGAAAAACTCAACATTTTCATAATCTTAGACCAATTAATCTTGAGAAACCTGCGCGCTGATTGGCTATTTTCTTTGAAACGATCGATGGAAAATCTAAAATTATCCTTTTTTTTATTGAATAGTGATATTCAAATTTTCATAAATCAGTCGGTTTAGGGGATTGATTTAGTTGATTGGAAATTAACTCTTTTTATTTAAAATATTAGTGTTTAAAGAACATTTTGTTAATTGTGATTTCCACAGCAGAAGCTTTATGTAAAATCAAAAATTCGTTATTTATTAGAGCATTTATTGAATCAAGTTACATAAAATATAATCATTTTCTATTTAGACCTTTTTAGCAGATCTGTGTCTAACTAAAGGTTTACAAATTAGCTGTGTGGCCCTGATTTGAATGAATATCCTGCTCATATTCTCATATTAAACAAAACTTGCCTTAAAATAAAACTTATTTATTGGATTAATAATATAGAGAGTGTAAAATACCATAAAATAATTTTTCCTGAATTTATTTTTTAGAAAAAGTAACATTTCATATTTGTTTCATTTCCTACAAACACTTGCCGAAAATTATATTTTTGCAGATTTCATTTCCGAAAAGATTTAATTTATTTTTAATTGGAGCTTTAATCAATGTGATGGCACCACTTTGAAAAAAGCTAATTATTTCTCTTCAATGCGAAACGTGCTTGTGCAGCTTTAATTGTATTTTTTTATGAAAAAAATTGTTGAAAAATATAGTTAAAATATTTATTTAAAAATTCATTAAAAATAGAAATTTAATTTTAAGATTAAAATATTGGTATCATTTAAAAGATAAATTTTTGATCTTTAACTTCATGTAAAAACTTTTTTGTGCGGTAATATTTTCGGAAGTTATAGCAAAAACACGCCAAAATTTCGCTTAATTTTTAAATAAATAAAATTCTAATTAAAAATTCGAAAACATAACCCCCAGGTGCACATTCCCCGTCTCCAAGGTATACACGTGCCAAATTTTGTAGCTGTAGGTTTAATGATCTGGCCTGTAGTGTGCCAACACACACACACACACATTGAGCTTTATTATAAGTATAGATATACAATATTAAATGACAAAATTCCCTGTGCATTCAAATTATTAGTTATTTTCTATTACAATACATATCTCAAATTAAAAAAAAGATTTAAAATGCTTGAAGAAGTGGAAAAACGAGGAATTAAATATCTAAAATTGAATGGTACTAAAAATCACTTTTCGAACTCTTTAAAATATTAATTATTGGCACATTTAAAACTTTTCTTTATATCTGATTAATTAAAATTGAAATTTTCTCTACCGCCATTTTAATTTCATGGCTTTTGAAAAAACAAATTTATCTTCACTTCCAAATCAGCATATGTCAACTTACTCAGAGCATATCATAAAATATTTTTGATCAGAAAGTGAAAAAGATTTAAAATTGCATTCATAATGCACTCAAACAATAGATAAAACCATAAAATATAAAAGAATATTATAACTGACAAGCTCAGTTAAATATTATTGCACTGAATTCATTCCAATTCTATTAGATGACTTCAATTTCTCTGTAGAAAAAAAGAAGCAGATGACTCACTTCAGTTTGAGAGTTGAGCCGGTCCTATGACTAATCGAAGCAGAAGAAAATCTCAGCTCTTTACAAACAAACAATTAGGGTTCGAAGCAGCTGCTGGGATCTCAGGCAGCAGAGTATTTTTTTGGTATTGCGATTCTTAAGTGACCAAAGGAAACCAAACAGCTGATGCTGCCAATAGCAAGAATTAACTTTCTTCGAAAAAATACTCTTCAAGGAGAAAAATCAGAGGAATGTCCTGTAACTGATTCCATAATGGTTTGTTCCGTTAAATATCTCATTACCAAGACTTTTCTTAGGAATGTTTTAAGTCTCATTTTCCAAAATCTTCTTACCTTTTTTCTCTCTCTTCTAAGGAACTAACATTGTTTGATGTTGAAGTAATGTCTGCATTAAATACTCTGTCGCAAGATAAAGTTTTATGTATTCCTCCTTGTTTAATTTCCCTAATTATTTTACTTGGTTTACTTCGTTTAAACGACGCAGTTTCCGGAATTCCAGAATCTTTGTTCCAGGAAGAAGAATATTACGATCTTCTCTAATGAGTTTCATGAAAATGTTAAGTTTTGAAATAAAAAAAAACGAAGAAAGGAAAATAGCTAAATGCGGGGGAACTTAAATGATTCAACGCGAAGATGTAATTTTCGAAAAGGCATTCATATCTTCGCAATCAATAAGTTAACTGATTGGATTAAACTAAATTAATCCAATTAAAGCAAATATTTACAAACCTTATATGAATTTTGTTTCTTTTATTAAACGATTTAAGATGTTTTTAGAATATGATTTTTATATGGAAATGCTTTAATGTAAAATGAAATAATATCATGAATTTAATGAAATATTAAACTCAAAACAAATGATACCTTACGATGAATAAAAAGTAATTCATAACAGACCTCAGTCAATTAAATTTTATATAAATAATATATTTCAAATAAATACCGGGAAAAGTTATTTTTATCGTCATTTGCAACCTGTTGTTAAAAATGAAGGCATTGCAATTATACTATCTAAATGTTTTTTTTTAATTAAAGTTCATAAAACCATGAATGATTCTATTTAAATCAAGCATTCAGGACTTGAACTAAAAACTAAAACTATATGAGAAACTTCTCTTTGAAAATTTTTTTATAACAAAACTGTTTTGAATGATATTAATAATATAAAGTTGTGACGATAAATTTAACATTAAGAAAAAAGAAAAGTCATCTAAAAAACATATGGGAAAAGCAATGACAGCACTTTTCTAAAAATTTATTACATTAGCAAGTTTTGAAAAGACAAAACGCCCACTTATTTCACATAATATTTTCTGAATAAATTCTCATAATATAGGAATGGTTTTCATTTTTAATTTAAACACTGTCTTCAGAAAAATTGTATAGATTTATCGGAATATTTTCAAAATGATAACAATTGATTCAGTTCTTTTTACAATTGATTCATTTAAATTTATTGCTGTGAATACTTTTAAATTTGAAATTGGAGCGTTTGAGCTAATTGAAGAATGAAGCCAGCAGGAATAGTGTCCCCCATATATTCTCCAATAAAGTTCTTATCCGCCCCCGCATAAAATTGGAGCTCTCGGGATGCCTTCCATGACTTTGGCTAACAATAAATATCAATCGAGCAGTTTTGCTGAATCCATCATGCAAATATATTTTGGTCGTCTTTTTCCCGACTGAATGAAGCAAAATTAATCACAAAATCACATACTGAGTTTCCTTGGTTTAAATTATTGCATTTATATGCATGCGCAAATGCAAACCAACAGACGATCCACTCTTTGAAAGATTTGGTTTAAATTTTCTTAAAGAATCTTCTATATTTTAAATACTAAATATGTGTACAAGCGCCAGTAAAAATAATGGGAGACCTCTCTATAATTTTGTTCATTATTATTACCCAAGAAGACAGGCTTATTTCGATCGCCAAATGAATTCACACCGTTAATTAACTTAATTGGAATCTCGGAATTTTCCCATTACGAAAACCAGGAGTTTTAAATAATTCGATCCAATATGCTTTATATATATATATATGTTACGGCCAAAGCCCGAAGTACGGCCAGTTCGCGAATTGGCTGGCCAATTCGCGAACTGGCCAAGAGGTTTGACCAAATTCCGAAATACTTACAATTGATATTGTATTTTCTACTTTGGCTGGCCATTTCACGAAGTGGCCGGGAATCCTTGGACAAAGCCCGATGTAATAATCTATACTTATAAATAAAGTTCAATGTTTGTGTGTGCGTGTGTGTGTTGGCGCTCTACAGTCCAAACCGTTTGAATACAGTTATCAAATTTGGAGGTCGGGAATGTGCACCATGGAGCAATTTTTTAAAATTTTTAATTATAATTTTAATTAAAAACTAAGCGTCATTTCGGCGTTTTGTTGCTATAACCAAAAGATAATACAGCACAAAATCGGTTTTTGCATCAAATTAAAGCTCAGAAAATTATCTTTTAAATGATAAAAATGTTTTAATTTATAAATTATGCTTAGATTTTTAACGAATTTTTAAAGAAATATTTTAACCATATTTTTCAGTAATATATTTCGCTCAAAATAAAAATAAAATTTAATCTGCACGAGCACGTCAAATTAAAAAAAAAAGCTTTTATCAATGTGTTGCCATCACATTAGAGTTTTTTTATCCCACAGAAGTTTAAATTAAGAAATAAATCAACTATTATTGCAAATTTAATAAATAAAATTGTAATTCTCGACGGGTGTCTGTATAAAATGAAAAAAAAATGAAATAAGATATTTTCTGAAAAGTAAAAGGAAGAAAGGTTTTCTATGAACTTTGACAATACCTATATTATTAATTCAATCAAACAATTTAATTTAAGGCAAACATAATTTAATATACTTTTAATCATTCTAATCAGCGACCATCCGCTTATTTGGGGCATACATTTGCTGACAAAATGGTCGAAAGGAACTAAATAATTATATTTAATACAACTTTAGTCAATAAATGCTCCGATGAATCAGGAATTTTAAATTTTTACATAGGTTATCTGCCCTTTGAATCATATTTAACAAAATATTCTTGAGACACCAATATTTTAAATGAAAATTGTTGAACTCCAACCAACTAAATCATTCACAAAAACTGACTGATTTATGAAATTTCAATATCACTCTTCTATAAAAACTGGCGATTTTAGACTACTTCACCGACTGTCTCAATGAAGATACGTTTTTCTTCTGCCAGGATTTCTCGACAGTGATTGGCCTGTGATTATGAAAATGTTGATTATTCTAAAATTGATGCATAAAAACTTCATAAATAGGTCAGATTCATCGCAGAAGATAGGGACGTTTATTTATTTATTTAAAAGTTGAAGTGTCAAGAATATTTCGCAGAATATGATTCCTTGGGACCAAAGGACTGTGTAAAATTTAAAATTCGTAATTTTTTCATAAGTTTATTTATTGACTGAAATAAAATAAAATATTTTTATTTGCATCATTTAAATCTTCTGAAAGTAAAAAATTAATTTTACGATGAATCAGAGAAATTTTTGTTGATTAATTCTTTAAGATATTATATAAATTATTCTGCAGTGCACACATAATTTCACTGCCAAACGACTCTGATTTCAATTTTTATATTTAAAATAAGACATGGTTAGCTTGAATATAAAAAGCTTTTATATTGATTGCAGTTTAACATTTCCACTTTAATTTAAAGTAGAAATTTTATGGATACTGTGAGAACATTAGACAAAGTAGTACAATGAACAGAACTGTTTAAGGCCTACATAAAAGTTTGACTGAATCATAACTACCAAAATATGAAGCTCAAAAATATTTTGCAGAAAAAGGTACTAAGAGAAAAAATTACATTAATTGAAAATTTTACCGATTATTAATACTTGCGAAACGGCTGGTCGCCAAAGGCGGCTAGTGGTAAATAAATATAATGACATTTATGTATAAAATATAAATAAGGTCATATTGTAGGTGAAATTCGACAGATGGCGCCAACAAAGAAATATCTTTAAATGTTATTAATAGCAAAACTATATTTCCTTCATATTTGTTTTAATTAGCCCTTATATTTGCTATTTGTCTTTGTAAAATATTTCATATTTTTGAAGCGATATTTTGGGAGACAATGTGATCTGGGATCTTTAACATTAGGTCCATGGACCAGAAAAAGACTAAGGATCACCCTTAAAGGTAATTGAAAACTGTGTACTCAATTTACCTTTGTATTCATACACGATACGCAACGCCTTTGCTGAAGATATAATTCGTTCATTTTGACGGGCGCAAATCTAATCTTCACACTATCACGTTGTTGCAGCATATACGTTCACTGAATAATTTCTATTATGGCTTTAATATGAGAACAGAATAACACGAGAACATATTTTTATATATTACAAGTTTATTTTTAACTCAGAGATTTGAACTTGTTTCTGAAACAATTGTACTTAAAAAAAAAAAAAAAAAAAAAAAACAGGACACAGTAGTACTCATTTTTAACAGTGTGTAAAACAATCTGCTTTTTATTCCTTTCTTCCTACTTTGGCCGATCGTCCCAAGCCACTTCGCGAATTGGCCGGCCAAAGCCCGAAATCAAGAAAAGATCGGACATTGGCCGGTAAGTTTAAGTTTACAGCAACGTTGGCCAATTCGCGAACTGGCCGATTTCGGGCTTTGGCCGTAACATATATGTATCAAATTTCATTCCGAAATGTGTAGTAGTTTTTGAGTTATAATTTATTTTGCATTTTTAAAACTTTGCCTGAAGAGAACCAACCCACTAAATTTCAACTTGCTAAAAGCAAAAATTGCAAATTCTTCATTTTATTTCACTGAGAATTCAAAAAATGAATGTGACGCAGATTGATCTTTAAGCGGGGAATTCATTTCAAATTTAACTAATATATGAGTTTTTTATTGGAGATTTAAGTTTTCATCATCTTTTAAAAGATTTTTGAATCCTCCTCTATGGTTGATATTGCCTTAAATAGTTTAATACCACCAGCCACTTTTATTCTGAATGAAAAGAAAGGAACCCAATATTTTAAAGTGAAATTTAATTTCATTGATGAAAAACTAATTTGCATAATGGCACTTTAAGCAAATTAATTTATCAGCTTTTGTATAAAGGAGGAAATTTGATTTTTTGAAGTGATTGTTAATTAGATAGGAAATTCATTAAGCTGAAAAATACTTTTTTTATAACAGATATTACACTTCGGTTTCAGATTTCAAGAATATTTACTCAGATCAATAGAATAAAAGTGTGTTCAGGATTTTAAATAAGAGAAATAAAGAGCGATTCACAGAATAAAGTTCAATTGATGTCATCTGGTTAAAATAGCTGATACGGACAATACTTATGGTGATGAAATAATTTATCTTCCGAATTAACATTTATTTCTTTATTTCCTTAGAATTAATATTTTTTCTTTTTCTGGTATATAAAGTATGCAGGACAAATCACTGTAACCGTAAAATAAATTGATTCACGAATTTACTGAAACATCACGTGTTTGTTCTCCTTGAAATAATAATAATAACAAACATATGAAATTTTGTTCGCCTCTCTAGGAAAATAGAAACTCAACAACTGAGCGAGTTAGAGCAATGAAATTTCCTATGTTAACTTCTCATAAAAAAATGTAATATTGCATCAGGTTTTGACTCAATCAAAATGAGATTCTGTTTACCCATTCCACCCATGAATGAGATGACGATAAGGCTAAATGGATGAAATCTAATAAGAGGCTTTATCAGCAGATTTATCAAAATGTGACTGAACTCTATCCGATATTTGACTGCATGTTAATCTGTTGATTTTGGAGAGTTCAAACGAGATTGTTCAAAGATGTAACAAGCTAGATATATAAAATTTAGGATGTTTTAGGATTTCAAATTTCAGAAATGGCATTAAAACAGTAGACATGTATTGAATTTTCCATAAAATCAATTAATGTCCAAAAGGCATGATTTTATCATCATAAAGTAACTAATTCATTCATTGCTATTTTGAATATTTTTATTAAAAGTACTCATTTACAATGCAGAAAAATATGTATACAACTAGATTGACGGCAATCACATTAAAAAAGCGATCAATAAAAGGATCAAACGAACATTCATTTGTATATAACTTTGAGATATGCAACTTTCCATTTGAATTCTATTACAGATATCAAAAACCATAGGAAGAAACATCAGAATTCATTAACTGGATTTTATTTAGATATTCTTTTGTGCTAAGATTGTATGACTTCAGTCCTTTTTAAATGTTATCTTCACGAAATGATGTTATTTAACGTGAACAGATTATTTATTTATTAGTTTAAATGAGAATGACATTAATGTTGTTATTGCTAATCACACATAATCAAATGAACACGACAGAATAAAGGATATTTATTTAGCAATATAAATGAGAGATTCAATCGGAATAGATGACAGAATCAGCCTCACGAGGGATATGAAAGCGAATTCATTTAAAGGAAAAGAAAACCATATTCTCAAAAGAAAAGAAATCCATAACAAGAGATGAAAATTATCATAAAGCCTGTTGTTGAATGTAGGCTTTGATGGACATCACTTCTGATATCTGCATCTAGTTTCAAAACTGAGGCTGCCGATAAATGCGATTGAGTGCAAAACATATTATCTTATTGCTGCAACAGAAAAAGTCAAGATAAATTTTATTTACTTCAGTCTTTGTGGTAATTGGTTGACGGTTAGATTCAATAATTTAATTTCTTTGAGCTACACCATTTTAATTTTCATATTCCAGGAAAAATATAAAATCATGCTTAAAGCGCAGATGATTGTAATTTCAATCAATCGAATATCTTAAATAAATATAAGATAGCATTTGTTTAAATTATTCGATAAAAAATGTTTTTCAAAATGAAATTTGTAACTATATTTGATTGTCACAAATAAATGGGGACGATTTTACTGTCTTTATTTGAAAATATTGTCTGGCAACATCTAAAATATTTAAACTATAAGATTAATACTTAAATTTTCCTGCCCCTTTTCCACTAAGAGTGATGTATAAAAATTCAATTTTTTAAACTTGTTACTATCTATCGTCAGAGAAGCCGAAGTGTTTTCACAGAACTGCCCATTGTATTTAATGAAAATTTGTAATTGGCAGAATTTGTCGAGATGCGATATTTAAGGAAATCCATTTTTCCTCTTTTTGGAAACCCTGTATAAAGTCTGTAAATCACTGACAGAAGCATCGAGAGAAAACATTAAATTCTATGTAAATATTTTGTCTCTTGAAGACAGAAGCAAATAATAAGTATTAGAGAGTTTCAGTGCTATCTGAATCATTAATTCGTATTGTTTGACATGAATTAAATAATTTGTCAAACTAGTACAAAGGTTGTAGACAGGAAAAAACGAATTATTTTTAAGATAAAATAACTAAAAAAATCAGATAGTTAAAACTAATTATTTTTTAGCTATGTCAATGCAATAGTAAAACTGTTTTTATATTTATATTCATATTATGACGTCTATTTAAAATTAATAAAGACATGCAAAAATCCCTGAAAACGTTCCAAAAAGTGTGTTTTTATGAAACATCCTTGCGGCATCTCAAGATGTACTCCAATACTTTTTATATTTTTAATTTATCTTATCTATACCAAAAGGCAAATTCTGGGTGCTATAACAAATTAAAAATCAAAAGTTGTTTTTTTTTGTTCCACTCTACCGGTCAGCCCTTCAGTCATATTCTCTTTACAAATAAAAGTTAATGTAATCTCCTAAAGGATTCTAGATGCCACTTTAAATAGAGAGAAATAGGGTCATATTTTCATTTTACTAACATCAGACGTGTGAGATGGCAGAGTAATGAATGAAAGAATGGATTTCTATATTTTCGACAAAGTTTAAGTGACCAGATATCGTTACTGTAAAGAAATTATCCTCCTCCCATGTGCGTTTGTTCCGAGTTACCACTGGTCCATACTTTGTCTTATGGGTATTAACTCAGGCCTCTTGCTGTTTAAGAGTTTCTGAAAAGTGAAAATATACGCCGATTGGACTGTCCAGCGTTCTTCTATAATTTAAATATGAACATGTTGGGGTGCTTTGGGGATATTTCTAGGGAACGACGTATCTTCCGGAGCGAACGAAAGATGGATGCGCATGCTCATTGAGGTATGGGTACTCTTACCTCAAGAATTGTCACCCTCTGCTTGTATCATTTTGAATTTAATCGGACGGTGTCACGGAACAATTTCCTTTCTAGTTAGTAGATACCACATATCTTATTAAAGAAAATTTAGTTGTTGTTATCCTTCTTGTACAGACGGCATTACCACAGGTAATAAAATCGTTTTTTGCTTCGTTCCTTAATGTTCCTTATGAATTTCATGTGCTTAAGTTTACTTTTTGCAGAATTACTGCAAAATTTAAATAGTTGCTCAAATTTGGCGCACTAGTTTATTATGAACATGTACCTGAGCTTTTTCAGCAGCTAACTTTTTCTTGAAGCCTTTCATTTCGTTTGACACACATAATTTAGAATATAAAAAGGACAATTTAAATCGATTTTTATAATTCGAAAAATACTCCGCTAGCTATGAAAAATGAATAAACACGCGTTTTGTGGAATTAAATGTGACGAACCCAGTGACCTTAAAAACTAAAACTGGTAAAAAGTAAATGAATGAATGCATTATTGTATCTCATTATTGTTGTTTGACTCGACAGCCACAGGTGAAGATTCTTATTAGATATTCTTATTTAATTTCGCCTGTGAAATCTTTCTCTTAATAATGCTAACTAATTGGTAGAATTTCAGTAGATTGGAGTTGTCTAAGGGGAGCAGCATTTCACAACAGTCGGTCAATATTGTATAAATTTATAGTAAAACAGAAAATCTTATTTGGCTTTCAAACAAAAAAAATTCAGAGAAAAGTTGAAGAAAACTCAAGTTTTAACACAAAGTGACTGTCTCTTAAATGTTAATTAAATGAATGGAATTAAAATATTTTTTAGTTCCTTTATGAAGAATATCGAGGAACCGTAAAATTAATATTTTGGTGGATAAATAATTAAAATTTAATTAATCGAATCATTCAAACACAATTAGCAAAGTCTGAATGAGTGTACTTTTGTGAAATTTATTTAAGAAAATAATATTTAACCTGTTCATGTTATATATCCTTGAAAACAGTTTTTGTCCACTTTTGTTTAAAGTTTAATTTAATTTCTGGAGTTATTTTTTAATATTTGCAATAAAAGATGTTTTTCTTCAGCTTATGAAATATTGATATTTTTTATATCTTGCTGAAGTTACTATGCTCTTACAATTTTATAATTCTTTAAATCTTGCTAATCATCCTAGCGAAAAAAAAATTATTGCGATATTATGAAATTACCTTTGTCATAAATTTAAAATGAATTGAATTGAATGTTAGTATCTTATTTAATTTGGCTTCAAAAGGAAAGAGATCACAAAACTATCTCCTCGAAATTTAAAAATTAATACAGATGAATTAATAAGAGTTGAATTATTCAAAAATGATTTGATTAAGAATTGAAATTTCAAGAATTTCTAGAATTTTCTTTATTTAAATGCCAGCAGCGCTATACCAGAAATATTAAAAAATAATTAATTATTTTAAATTTTTTCTCCAATTGTGTAATCGTATATATCTTCATATAAAACGTATTATTTTTAAATTAATAACAAATGAATATTTAAAAAAAAATTAGGGCTTTTGATTTGTTTTTGGGAATTATTTGAATGAAGTAATTTGTAATTTATATACTTATAATAAAGATCAATGTGTGTGTGTGTGTGTGTGTGTGTGTTGGCGCTCTACAGGCCAGACCATTCTACCAACAGCTACCAAATTTGGCACGTGTATACCTTGGAGGACAGGAATGTGCACTTGGGGGTTATTTTTTCGAATTTTTAATTAACATTTTATTAATTTAAAAATTAATCGAAATTTTGGCGTGGTTCTGCTATAACTTCCGAAATTATTACCGCACAAAAAAGATTTTTACATGAAGTTAAAGATCAAAAATTTATCTTTTAAATGATACCAGTTTTAATCTTAAAATTAGGTTTCTATTTTTAATGAATTTTTAAATAAATATTTTAACTATATTTTTCAACAATTTTTTTCGTACAAAATAAAAATAAATTTTAAGCTGCACGAGCACGTTTCGCATTCATGGAAAAAAATTAGCTTTTTTCAAATTGTTGCCATCACATTGATTAAAGCTCCAATTAAAAATAAATTAAATCTTTTTGGAAATGAAATCTGCAAAAATATAATTTTCGGCACCTGTCTGTAGGAAATGAAACAGATATAAAATATTATTTTTTCTAAAAAATAAATTCAAGAAAAATTATTTTATGATCTTTTACACTCTCTATATTATTAATCCAATAAATCAGTTTTATTTTAAGGCAAGATTTGTTTAATATGAAAAGGATATCCATTCATAGCAGGGTCACACAACTAATTTGTAAACCTTTAGTAAGACACAGATATGCTAAAATGGTCTAAATGGAAAATGATTATATTTTATGTAACTTGATTTAATAAATGCTCTAATAAATAACGAATTTTTGATTTTACATAAAGCTTCTGCTGTGGAAATTACGATTAACAAAATGTTCTTGAAACACTAATATTTTAAATAAAAAGAGTTAATTTCCAATCAACTAAATCAATCACTTAAACTGGGCTGATTTATGAAAATTTGAATATCACTATTCAATAAAAAAAGGATAATTTTAGATTTTCCATCGATCGTTTCAAAGAAAATACGCCAATCAGCGCGCAGGTTTCTCAAGATTAATTGGTCTAAGATTATGAAAATGTTGAGTTTTTCTAAATTTTTAACATTCAAAACTTCATAAATAAGTCTTAGTTCATCGTGGAAAATAGAAACATTCATTCATTTATTTAAAATTTGATGTGTCCAGAATATTTCTCAGAATATGATACCTTAATGCATTAAATTTAGACTTCATAATTTTTGAAATATATTTACACGCCGGAACATAATATTATTATTGATTTCATTTCAACCCTCTTGAAAGCAAAACTAAAAACCGAAGCTTATGCTGAATAGGAGAAATGTTTGTTGAATCATTCTTTGAGATATTACATAAATTATGAAAAATATTTTGTAATTCACATAAGACTTATATACTCATATTCAGTAATAATAATAATAAATAAATAACAATAAAGATGATAAATAAAATAAAACGCTTGGTTTTATTAAAAAATATCTTTATATTAATTGCAATTTCATTATTTTCACTTTAAATTAAAGCTGAAGTTTTACCGGAAATGACAACAAATTAGCAAAATATATATAGTAAATTGAACGAAACGATCTAAACAACAGCATAAGTTTGGTATGACTATCAAAATTTGAAGATTAAAAATGTTTTGTTTGAGAATCTGTTAAGAGACTATTTACTTAAAATATTTAATTGAAAATTGTTGCAAGCGATAATACTGGCCAACCAGCTGGTCACCAAAGGCGGCTAGTATATTTTATAAGGAACAGGGATTCTTTTTCGTCTCATAAAATAAACGTCCGTATTTTATAAAAGACGAGAGTTTTCTTGAATGGACTTTAAAATTTTTTAAAGAATTTCATTGAGGATAAAGTTTTTGCATATTGTATTGATGAAAATTTAATGCTTTCTTTCCTTATGTGGCATTGACATTGACATTTTTTTCTCTTCGTTCTGTATAGAAAAAACGCGTTCTTATTTTCGAATTTCTAGAAATTTGTGCTGGTCGTTTAGTGGTTCATGGGCAAGGAAATAGATCTTCCCTTACCTTTAGAAATTTTTTTCATTTGCGTTTGATAGTATAATCCTAGTTCTTATTACTGGAAAAATCATTCAGAATTTCAAAAGATTTTATACACCTAGTTTTAGTTTCGAATAAAAGTAAAACCTGGACAATATAGTACCTCTCCTATGAAAGTGATATCTTGAATTCATTCTGAAAACTTAGATGAATAATGTATTTCCGGAGAAACACTTTTGTTGACTTAAAACAGAAATATCAATGTATAGTCTACTTATTGATTGTTCAGTATGATGTAGTTGGATAAGAAGAAAAGTAGCTTAGTGCAAAGTTTGGTTTGTAATACATTAGGATTGCACTAAACAATGAAATAAACCCGGAATATGTAATACGAAAAGGATAAGAGATTATGTTTCTAAAATAAATGGCAGAAATAATGAACATTTTCGAAATGGTAATTTTGAAAGCAATTAGTTGCATCAGTAACAATCTTTATCCTGAAGCTTGCTGCAACTGCATTTTCTTTATAATATAAAACTATATTTTGTTGGTTTGAATAAGAAAATCAGAAAAACTGTATCAGAAATTCAATCAGAAAAACTATATTTTATTGATTTAAATCATTTTTTCAATTTATTATTGCATTAGGTATCTAACATATTGCAAATTCGCTTTCATTAAGAAAGGCATTTTATAATTTGTGTAATTATGTCTTAATGTCTCCCTCAGCAAAATATTTTTAAATTTTGATAGGCGTATACTATTTTAGAAGACTTATATCATGCTGTTCTTGTGCTATATATTTCACTAATCTTTTTAGAAGAAAATCAAGGAAAAGAGTATTTTAAATTGCATATTTGAAAGCATTTAAAAAAGAATATTAAAGATTTTAAAATGAACGCAATTAGAAACTTTTCACCATTGCTTGATCACGAAATTAAACATTAAATGTAAGAGCAGCAAAATTTAAAATATTTCATTAAAGGCATAACCTGTACTAAAACTTACATAAAAAGAAAATAAATAATCCGAATCTTCATATCTTAATCATTAAAAATAGTTAAAAAATACAGGATAAAATATTAGCAGTAACAATGAAAACCAATTTCAATTTCAATTCAACATTAAAATATATTGTGAAAACGTTTAAAATATTTTTTTAATTGATTAAAAATATAAAAAGGACTTATACTTCAAAAAATTGAAATAATTAAAATAATAATTTTTGTTTTGTTTTTAAGGTGATGTAAAAATTCTGTAAAATTGTGCTGTAAAATTTTCGGAAGTTATCGTGAAGAATGTTAAAATTTCGCTTATTTTCTAAGTCAAAAAAATACTGTGAGATGCACATTCTCTCTCTCCAAAGTATATATGGATCTGTTTTGGTCAAATAGTCTGGTCTGCAAAGCGCCAACACATATACTCACATTCATTTGTGTTATTAACAGAAAAAACGTGCAGTTAAAGTAAAATATTAATGACATGTCAGTTTTAAAATGTTGAAAAATTGAAAAATAAACAATGCGATGGAACAAATAGGTATTAAAGCACTGAAATAGATTTTGACGTTCATATCATCACCTAAAACTCTTAGATTGAATTATATTTCAAGAAACATAGAAACATATAACAATAGCAAAGGAAAAATCAAGTTTCCAAACTAATACTTAATAGAATTCTAGTTTTTTTTTCAGTCATAGTTTTTTAAACGGTGCTATACATATCAAAAGTATATTGACGTATTTTTAGAAAAGGAAGGGAGAAATCAATTCAAGTAACAAGAGCAGCAAAAAAAGAACTCCCAAATTTCATAAAATTAATCAGCTTTTTTGGTTTTAGTTATATTAACGTCCCATTTGAAGCAACACATGGGATATTTTGGGACGGTCCTCGTAATTTTGAACCGCGGTTAGATGACGAGGACGGCACCTGAGCTGGCACCCCCCCCCTCTCCACACCACACCAGTGGGTTTGGTCAGGACGGATTTAACGCGCAACAGACCCCCTTACACGACGGTTCTTCGGTGGAATCGGGTCTCGAACCTGAAACCCTCCGGTACCGAAGTCGAGACCATACCACCAGGCCACCGCGGCCAAAAATAATCAGCTATCATTGTATAAAAGAAATTTATTTTATGTATCAGGGCGTGTGCATTATTAAATGGCACCTTTAGTATTTATTTAGGGGGAGAAACATAGCCTACATTTATTTCATATCAACCCGAAAAGCGAAGAATTTCAAATATTTCAATGATTCATCATGAAATATTAAAAGTATTGATTTACAATATTTTTACCAACATAAATTCATGAACTTCCTATTTTAAATGAAGTACAGAAGAGATTCAAGTAAATTTTAAATAATAAATTTCAATCAATCTGAATATCAAGATGAACAAACTTCTTGAAAAATAAAACTTCGTAAAACTTCCTTTTGAGTTAAGTAAAAATATTTTGTGTCAAAATAATACACAACATTTTGAATGAAATTAATTTTTAAGTTCTTGATTTTTGAAAATTTCTTTCTTACAGATATGACAAAAGATTAAAAATGACTTTTAGCGTGTTTGTGGTTATTTTTTATTTCTCAATTAAACTGAGATTAATTGAGATTTTCCAAATTAAATTTGATTTTATTTTTCAGTTAAATGAACAATCGTGCGTGATTTGGAAAATACTTCTTTTACGAATTTAAAAAAAAAAATAACTTAGAAGAATGAAAATTAAGCGTAGATTTATTTTCGCATAATTAATTTAGGTCTGGTAAATTACATTTAGATGTATTCTTGCAATTTTGAACTCTCATTTATTAATTTTATTATTTCATAAAATGTTAAGATTAATAGAATTAATTAATTTTAATAACCAGAAAAGGAATTTCATTTGACATTTTGTGTATTATTTTGTTATAAAATATTTGCTCATCAAAAGAATTTCTTAAAAAAATATTTTTCAGAAATTTATTTATTTCAGCTTTCAAGTAGGTTGAAATTTGTTATTTAAATATTCTGTCATTTAAATAGAAAGAAAAAAAAATAAAAAATTTGTGATGACAAAAATAGTTGTAGTATAAATTATTAATCAATGCTTTCTGAATCAAAAAAATAATTTGAAATCGTTCGTTTTCGCACGTGTATCGAATGTAAGATATTTTTGCATTAAAAAAAAATTAATGCTAAATGCGGAATCATTATAATGTCTGGATACCTGAATTTTTTATTCCTTTACGATTATATACAGTATTATAATAAATACAAATACGTCTTGAGTCTTTTGTAAGAAATCATGAATGCAAGAATAAAACAATAATAAATATTAAATGAATTATCCCTTTGACTTAAATATATTTAAGAATTTAATTTGAATTAATTATAAACAGAAATAATTCGGGCCAATATGTTTATGAAATTAAATAGTTAAAGTATTGCAAAGTATTTATAAGAAAGAAATTTACCATTTTTCATTGATTTCTCATATAACATATTATGAATCAACAAGTGAGAATTCTAACTTTCCACAAAAACAAAGACTCTCCACCAGACTTAAAAGTATCGATTATTAATAAAATGCTACGGCACTCGAAAACATTTTTTAATTTTATTTGATAATTTTAGCAGCCTCTGAAATTCTGTATATGTTCTTACATTACGTAATATAAAATAATGTTTGAAACAAGAAATGCATAATCAGTAGTATTTGAATGCCAAGTTGAAAACTGTTACTGATTTAAAATTTATGATTGTACCTTTAATGCCTTCGCTTTGGAGGCTATAGAGAAAACTGAATGTAATGGAAAAACTATTCTTAGAAATGAATTGGAATTTTACATGCCTACATAAAATGGCCTTTTTCATTGCTCTATGACCAATTAAGTGCCTTGACATTCGAAAATTTGAAATATTTTTTAAAAAATTTATTGTATGTTAAAAATTACTTAGTAATTATAAATATCCGTACAAAATATGCCTTATATTATATTTAAAAAATAGCAGATCAGTGAATATATTATTATATGTATTATATATATATATATATATTAAAAAACTTTAATTTCTTTTTTAAATTTAAAGAATCATAATGTTCTTAGTTCTTAATTTTTAAACGAATGGATCTAAAGTAAGGACATTTGGTTTCCTGACATGCATTTTTGATGCAGTTTTGAAATTCGGTTAGAAAAACTGCTGTTGATTTAAGAAATGTTAAAGCTCGTTCTCATTTGAATATATAAATGGCACCTTACGAAATTTTTGATTCAAGAACCTTTAATAGTATATTAATTCCTTAAACTCTTTGGATTGCTCATATCATGCATCTTCTGTTAAAAGTTATCGATAATTAAAAGTTATCAGTTTTCATAGTTTTAAACTTTTCATTTTAGATTTTACAACGTTTTCTTTATTGAATTAATATGCGAATTAATAGATGATTAATTAATCTGATTAAGTTATTTTTTATTTAGACAATATTGTTGAAAAACGCAATCAGGTACTATCAGTAAATTTACTAATGTATTCAAATATTTGTTAAAAGTCCAATTTTCTTCCGTAACCATCGAGCCATATTAAGGCTGAAATGATTTAAAGTCATAAATCTTTCACTTTACATTCTACAAAAAGTTTTTTTTTATTCCTTCAGTCATGTCAGTAAATTTATATCTAGAAGATTTTGCTCAATTCCACTTTTCTTTTTTATCTCTTATACGTCACAATCAAATAAATGGACTTCCTTGTTCTGTTAAGTCGCTCTGCATTTTAGATTGCTTTCAAATGTTGTTTCTTGACTGCTTTCTTGAAAGTTTTTATTTTAGCGTCTCTAATTGTTTTATGGCCTCTGTTTTTTCGATGTTTCAATCTATGCAATTCGTTCCAGCTACATAGTTTCCCTGTTTGTTATAATCAATTTTGTCAATTCCACAAGGACGTTTCCTTTTTTATACCAGATTTTCTTATTGCCACTTTTGTTAGCAAAATTCATTAAATATCTTTCAAGTATCACTTGGAAAAATCTTAGAGATGTCTTTTGAATTTCCGTTTTAATTATAAAATCTGATACCGTTTAACTCTCTCCTTCATAATCCATTTAACGCACGGCATTTCAACGAAATTGTAAAAACATCAATTAGTAACTTTAGACAATTTAAATAACTGTTTTCAAGCCATAAAATTGACAAAAATCTGATGATGCTCATTTCAAATTATTATTAAATAATCGTTTTTTAACAAGATGATTTAAAATAGCAGGTAGATATCAAATTAAAAAATATTTTTTCTTTTTAGAATTAAATGATGTCTTGGAAGAGGTTAAATGATCTACTTTTATTGTTGTCTTATCTTTTTCTTTTTTGCAATTAAGTCCAATGAACCAATAAGTGGAAGAAAAGTAAGCCACTTAAACAGGTATATGTTTATGCTTTGGTTTGGAAAGCCATTTCTATCTGTGTTAATATTTTAGATACTGGGTGTATTAATGAGAATATAAGTGTATTCGGGAGGATGTATTAATAAAAATATGAGAAACCACATTCAAAGAATATATGTTTATCTTCTTTTAATGGGCTTTTGAACAAGATACTGGAGACCCTCCCGACTACTTATCATTAATTCTTATTAATTTAATCAGAAAATTAGTTTTTCTTGACTTTTTGCAACGTTTTTTTAATCTTTTCAACCAATTTTGTATTGAATTCAACACTCAGTTTCCTCTCCAAGAAAAATCAATATTTTCTTCTCAAACCAAAATTCTTCTAAGTTAAAGGCACGATTCCTCCGATAGGGAATTTCCTCTTTCCGACACCATTCTATGTCATAGAGGAGAACGTATTCTTGTCAGCAATGGCCGTTTCTGTGTCATATTTATGTGTTAGAGGTCGGAATTACGTACAGTTGTGTCTTTTTGGAGCCGGCTCTTTCCTGGGGCAGTCAGATAACGCCAGTTGGTCAGAGAAAAAAATACGTTTACCACCACATTAAATTTGAGGAAGACTAAGCTCTGCCACTGACTAGACCAGGAATCTTGCTGGCTGAAGTTTAGTTTTTGCAAGTGACGTATATTGTTTCCAAAGAAGGAAAAATAATGCTTTTAGCTTGAAAAAAAAATGGCTTCTCATGAAATTATTATGACTTTCTTTCATTGGAAGCTGCTTTTTCAGATCAATAAATATTGTTAACAAAAATAATGGTAAGATTTATTGTTCAGTTGAATTTTCTAATATCAGAAGATGTTGAAAGAAGAAATCAGATTTTGGATTGTATAGGTTGCAAATACAGTGGGAATGGATTATAAAATATACTTATAATAAAGCTCAATGTGTGTGTGTGTGTGTGTGTGTGCGTGTATGTGTTGGCGCTCTACAGGCCAGACCATTCAACTTACAAATACCAAATTTGGCACGTGCATACCTTTAAGGCCGGGAATGTGTACCTGGGGGCTATTTCTTCGAACTTGTAATTACAGTTTTATTTATTTAAAAAGTAAGCGACATTTTGGCGTGTTTCTGCTATAACTTTCGAAAATATTACCGCACAAAAAAGATTTTTACAAAGAATTTTTCGTACAAAATAAAAATAAAATTTAAGTTTCATGTTTCACATTCATGGGAAAAAATTAGCTTTATTCAAAGTGTTGCCATCACACTAATTAAAGCTCCAATTAAAAAGAAATTAAATCTTTTTGGAAATGAAATCTGCAAAAATATAATTTTCGGCAAGTGTCTGTAGGAAATGAAACAAATATGAAATATTATATTTTTCTAAAAAATAAATTCAAGAAAAAATATTTTATGGTCTTTTACACTCTCTATATTATTAATCCAATAAATCAGTTTTATTTTAAGGTAAGTTTTGTTTAATATGAGAAGGATATTCATTCAAATCAGAGCTAAAATGGTCTAAATGGAAAATGATTATATTTTATGTAACTTGATTCAATAAATACTCTAATAAATAACGAAATTTTTATTTTACATAAATCTTCTGCTGTGGAAATCACGATTAACAAAATGTTCTTGAAACAATAATATTTTAAATAAAAAGAGTTAATTTCCAATCAACTAAATCAATCACTTAAACTGACTGATTTATGAAAATTTGAATATCACTATTCAATAAAAAAAAAGGATAATTTTATATTTTCCATCGATCGTTTCAAAGAAAATACACCAATCAGCGCACAGGTTTCTGAAGATTAATTGGCCTAAGATTATGAAAATGTTGAGTTTTTCTAAATTTTTAACACTCAAAACTTCATAAATAAATCTTAGTTGATCGTGGAAAACAGAAACATTCATTCATTTATTTAAAATTTGGTGTGTCCAGAATATTTCTCAGAATATGATACCTTACTGCATTAAATTTAGACTTCATAATTTTTGAAATATATTTATAGGCCGGAACATAATATTATTATTTATTTCATTTCAATCCTTTTAGAATCAAAACTAAAAACTGAATTTTATGCTGAATCTGAGATGTTTTTGTTGAATTATTGTTTGAGATATTACATAAACTATGAAAAATATTTTGTAGTTAACATAAGACTTAAATACCGAGCGATTCTGTTTGCAATACTCATATTCAATAATAATAATAATTAATAAATAACAATAAAATAAAACGCTTGGTTTTATTAAAAAATATCTTTACATTAATTGCAATTTCATCATTTCCACTTTAAATTAAAGTTGATGTTTTACCGGAAATGACAACAAATTAGTAAAATATATATAGTAAATTGAACGAAACGATCTAAACAACAGTATAAGTTTGGTAAATGTTAAATTAAAAATATTTTGTTAAAAATGATTTGTTTGAGAATCTATTAAGAGACCAGTTACTTAAAATATTTAATTGAAAATTGTAGCGAGCGATAATACTGGCGAACCGGCTGGTCACCAAAGGCGGCTAATCTTTAATAAAGCTAAACACTATTGTGCGTCCAACAGAATAATAAAACGTAAAAATAATGAACGTGAATGATGTGCAGAATAATGCTTGTTTGACATTCATACCGAAGTGTAGAAATAAATACAGTTCTAACGAAATTATTACCTGCTACCAAATTTCACAGTAATAACAAACTTAAAAGTCGAATCAATTTGTGCTCATGCAATTCACACTAAATACATGGAGTTAAATGAATTTTGGTGTTCATTATTAATCTTACAGAAAAGAAATAACGTACAGTTTGATATTACATGATATATGGAGTATCGTTTTTTGTATAACTATGATGCCATATGAATGAACTACCGTATAAATTCAATTTATTTAACTGAAATGTATTGGAATCTAGCATAGCACATAATGCTGCTTATGAAAATGAATAAATTTATTTGAATAATTGAAAAATAACTAATATTAAACATGAAATTTTACACTTATCCATCCATAAATACGAGGGCCATTTTCTTTTTTCAAGCTTCGATGGGCTATCAAAAAAGATAAGAGCAGAAAACAAAATGGAATTATTATCAAAAAAGTTGTAAAATCATTGTTTCTTTTCAATATAATAGCTTAAAAGATTCATACATTTGTCATTTCGGTGATTCAGATTTCCTATCCCATTTTCAAACAAAGCGTTTCAGCCAGTGATGTGTTAAAAATGAACTTGGCACAATTTTCTTTTAAATTTGTGTGAACACCCAATCTGGTGGAATAAAAGAGTATCCTAGAATACGAAAAATACATACTAATCTGCAGCATGTGAAATAAAGTTCATTAGAACCTTTTGGTTATCCAGATTCTCCCCAGGTGAATATAAATATATTATTATTGGTAAAGGGATCTTTTGATGAGTCGTGTGCGATTAGGAAATGATAGAGCCATTTTTTTCCAACTTCCGATGGATCATAAAAAGAGAGGCATAAATAGAAAAATAAAATGAATTTATTACCAAAACTTTTAAATTCATTTAAAATGACTCGGTTCATTTTCGATATAATTGTAATGAAGATTTAGGTGTTTATCATACCAGTGTACCGGATTTCCGATCCCTTGTTCGATACCACTATTGATGTGGGACGAACTTGAATGGTGTTTTGAAGCTCCTCATCCATCTGGAATGATATTTTTTTCATCTCGGTCAGCTCAATATTTCAGAGAAAAGATGAAAATAACTCGGCTCAAAGTCACATGACGGGGGAAAGGAAACCAAATGGTCGGAACAGAAAATCTTGTTCAACGAATCCTTCAAGAAAGAGAAAGAGTATTATGGAGTTCCAAATAGCAAGATACCTACTACCAACTACTAGCATGCCAAAATGGAATCCTTGGAGGGGAGATACTTGGCAATTCTCTTCCATATTCTCTTCTTAAATAATAATAATAATAATAATAAAAACCTCAGAGAACTTCAAAGTTAATGAGAAACCTTAAGGCCATCTTGCATCACTGACGGCAACGTTCTTTGAAGTAAGGACCGAAAAAGCTGGTCCATTTATATGACCTAAAACTTTACAGTCATTATATGGAAAGATATCCGTGTTTGTGCATAATTTTTGGTAATGAATTCATTTTGTTCTTAACACTTTTCTTTTCTTAATGTTCATGGGAGCTTAAAAAGAGGACCCTCATATATTCAAAGGTTTAAAATATTATTTACTCTCAAGAATATGAAATAATTCTAAAATAATTCACTGCTGAATAGAATGGGTAATAATTTATAAGAAATAACGTGAATGCTTTGATCATTTTTTAATAAAAATGATTTCCTTTTTTTGTTCCAGCAAAGCTTAAAATGACGTAGAAAGAAAACAAATGATTGAAATAAGTTTGTCCCAACAGGCTTTTAAAGTGTTTTATAAACTATTTACTTTGGAAGTTATTATTAGCAGTTAGGGGAAAGTGTTGTACTTTTGAAAGATGTTCGATATTAATTTATTCCTGGTTTCATTTTATAAATTTCCTGCTCTTTTGTAGATGCTGACTTGAACTCCTAGTAATTTTGATTTATTACTTACTTAAAGACCAACATTTCCATTTTAATAGTCCTTTTAAAAGCTGACAGTAGTGAATGGTGTAACTCTTAACGGGAAGTGTTGTTCATTTGACCTAACTTAATATGAAATGAAAATGAAATAATGATTTTAAATCACATAAAACAATGAACTAATCGTATACGTTTCTTTTAATATTCTACTATTTAATAAATGGAGAAAATATGCAGTCATCTCTATAGTTTGAAAGAATTTATCATTATTTTCAAAATTTATCCTTTTCAAAGAAAACAACAGTAGGCTCATAGATACTGTTTCCTTGCACTGTTGTGGGAAATTCATGATAGATCTACCTTTTTATTTACCCATATACGAAAATGAAGTATTGTAATTGTCAAAGAATTCGAATTCGGGATTTTAAGTTATCGCCATGCTTCAGATTAGATCTAAACACACTTTTTTGGAATTATGTATGGCTGTCGCTCTGTCAACCATCATGATAGCTCAGAAACGTCTTAGGCGAGATAGATGACATTTGGTATCTCATCTTCTCACCAAATGGGTAGAAATCCATTGAAATTTGAAGGAAATCCATTTTCAGGAAGTCTGTCAACCTATCTGTTCTGTGCAGGTAAATAAGATAACTACAAAATGCAAATATATAGATTGATAAAATTGTATTTATAGTTTTAACAACTAAAGTTTAAAACTGTATCAAATTTAAATCAAATCCATAAATGTGTCTGCCGTCTCCTTACTGTACATTCTCATGCACGTGTACATGCGTGAGAATGTACGAATGACTACATAAATAAAAATTTGCTTCATAATTTTGTTACGAAATTTCCAGTTGTTATTGGAATGTTGTTTCAATCGATCGATAATAAAGAGACGATAATACATACTCAGTTTTTTTCATTATACTAAGGAGAACAAAACGCTCATATTTGGGATTCTGAAAATAAAACTCTATACGCTCACGACGTTTATGGGCTTCCGAAGTTCCACAATTTTTATATAGGAGGGAAGGGGAATAAGATTTTATTATCGAGGATGCAAAAAAAAATTCTGAAGTATCTTTTTTTATTTTTTTTTATTGAAAGCGGCAAATCCTATTCATTTTTGAATTAGTAGCAGTACATCTAAAAAAACAAAATTTATATAAATTCTTATTATGTGAAATGTTTTTTTGGTGACTACAAGTATCTCTAATTCACTTCGTTCAATTATCCCTGAATTTTTGATTTCCTTTAAATAATCTAAAAATGAGATCATTTAACATTATGATATTGCACATTTCAAATATCAGATTGTAAATTGAAGGAAGCTCAAACTCCACATACTATTTCTAACAATAATATTTTGATCCTTCAAGAGCAAACTTCCAAACTATTGAGGGAAGAAGAGAAGAACATTTTCATAGGGCTACCAAAATCAATTTATCTATTCATTAGTCTTTCAAATTGGAATAAAAATCCTTTGCCATTGACTATATGTGTAAAGATCAAATGGAGAAGACATACATCCAATCACCACTATCGTATAATTTGAGAAAACCATCTTGGATTAAGTTACCCAAATTTCCTCTGTATAAGAAATAATGCATTGATGTAGTTCAATTTCATGTTAAATTAAGAGTAGAAAAGCCAGAGTGTGTACAAAATGAAATTATAAGTCTATCTGTAGTAGGCACATAGTCATTTTATTATTTAATAGTATTAGAAAATATTATGTGACAAAATTAATATTTGTACCACTTACTTTTCAGAAATGAAATTAGATAAATACTTTTAGTCAGTTCGTCAAGCATTTCTTTTACATAGCAACAAGTTTAACTAAGTAAATACGTGGATAATCTTTATACTTAAGACACTGCCTTCCTAATTTTGTCACCCATTGTTAGTGCAGGTTGAAGTGTCCAAATCTGTCAAAGTTTCGTCCCTCCCTTATTTCACCAACGAATAAAAAGGTTTCTTTGTTCTAGTTCTATACCTACGGATAAAATGTTATCAAATTCAATATTTCATTTCTAAGGTTCCTCTGCCAATAAGTGGATATGACTAGTATTCTCATCTCGGTTTACCGAAGAGCATAACAATCATATGTGGTTGTATTGATTACATCCTAATAGGGGAGATTTGGTACACGAGTCGTTGATGCCTATTTTGTAGCAGATCATGGATCCAGTTGACGACAACTTATTCATTCTGGATTTCGTAATGCTATTGGAACCCCGGATTCATAGTGCGTTTTCTTCTGGTCATGAATGTTACATATCGATCTTCATTTGGTGTTGCCGCAGGCGTCTTGATTTTCTGTGAACCCTTCCAGTTTTCAAAACCGATTCTATTGTCTAGACATTACACTAATGCTTGCGCTACAACGGATTGTGTTTGGCCCTCTTCAAATCGAAGTCATGTTGTTGAGATATAGCATTCACTGTTACGAAACACGTATTAATGGTTTTTAATCTCCTCGTACCGAAGGAATGCCACAGATCGCTGTTCACTTCTAATCTAAAATGCGTAGTTTTCTACGTCACACACACACACAAAAGGTGCATATTCCCAGCTTTGGATACATTATACATTTCCTTTTGAATCTCTTTTTTTTTCAAATTTGTTAAAAAAAGTTGTCGTTTATATAGTTGTTTCATACTAAACTCATAATATCCCTTCATTGTTTTGAGCAATGTATATATATTCATCTCAGTGTAGAGCTTATTGTATATATTCAACTACACACATTTGCAATTTTCATCAAACAATTTGTGATTAAAGAACAGAAGCTAATTGCGCATTGTTAGAATAACTTTTGATATTATTATCGGTACTTTTTTACAAAATGAAAATATTTTTATTTTTTATTTTTCGTCATTGACATAATAAAAAAAGCCATAGTTTCTAAATAGCCTTTAGTTATTTGTTAAAGCTGTACTGCTTTAAATGACTTAATATATTATTTCATTTATATCAACTGATTTCCGGTTTTATTTATTTAAAACTAGCAGCCTTTGGCGACCAGCCGGCTCGCCAGTATTACCGCTCACTACAATTTTCAATTAAATATTTTAAGCAACTGGTCTCTTAATAAATTCTGAAACAAAACATTTTTAATCTTCAAATTTTGATAGTCATACCAAACTTATACTGTTGTTTAGATCGTTTCTTTCAATGTACTATATATATTTTGCTAATTTGTTGTCATTTCCGGTAAAACTTCAACTTTAATTTAAAGTGAAAATAATGAAATTGCAATTAATATAAAGATATTTTTAAATAAAACCAAGCGTTTTATTTTATTTATCATCTTTATTGTTATTTATTTATTATTATTATTACTGAATATGAGTATTGCAAACAGAATCGCTCGGTATTTAAGTCTTATGTGAACTACAAAATATTTTTCATAATTCATGTAATATCTAAAACAATAATTGAACAAAAATTTCTCAGATTCAGCATAAAATTCAGTTTTTAGTTTTGCTTTCAAAAGGATTGAAATGAAATCAATAATAATATTTTGTTCCGGCCTATAAATATATTTCAAAAATTATGAAGTCTAAATTTAATGCAGTAAGGTATCATATTCTGAGAAATATTCTGGACACACCAAATTTTAAATAAATGAATGAATGTTTCTGTTTTCCACGATCAGCTTAGACTTATTTATGAAGTTTCAAATGTTAACAATTTAGAAAAACTCAACATTTTCATAATCTTAGGCCAATTAATCTTGAGAAACCTGCGCCCTGATTGGCGTATTTTCTTTGAAACGATCGATGGAAAATCTAAAATTATCCTTTTTTTATTGAATAGTGATATTCAAATCTTCATAAATCAGTCAGTTTAAGTGATTGGAAATTAACTCTTAAAAGCCAGTGATTTAGTTGATTGGAAATTAACTCTATGACCACCATATAATCTGTGCTTTCTCTTGTGGTGTATACATTCTCCTTAATATTCGATCGAATAAAACATCACATACAAAAGTACTACATAGAACAAACACATCAAAAGTATACATAACATTTCAATAGTTGCCAAAAACAAAAGAGAGAAAAATGCAATTAATAAGCAGACGAAATTTAGAAAAGTACAGATATTTAGACTGGAAAATGAAATTATCTGAAATTAAAAACACGCGCAGACGATATTTACAAAAGTAAAAATATTCAAACCTGAAAAAGAAAATATATGAGTTATTCCATCAATAAATGCCATAAGTTTGTTTACATCTTCATTATTTTTTGAGTCATTAAATATCAAAATGGATCCGGGATTGAATAAGCACCCTGTATAGAGAGTGTAAAAGATCATAAAATAATTTTTCTTGAATTTATTTTTTAGAAAAAATAATATTTCATATTTGTTTCATTTCCTACAGGCATGTGCCGAAAATTATATTTTTGCAGATTTCATTTCCAAAAAGATTTAATTTATTTTCAGTTAGAGCTTTAATCAATGTGATGGCAACACTTTGAAAAAAGCTATTTTTTTCCTATGAATGCGAAACGTGTTTAATCTTAATTTTTATTTTTGACGAAAAAAATTATTGAAAAACATAGTTAAAATATTTATTTAAAAATTCATTAAAAATAGAAATTTAATTTTAAGATTAAAACAGTAGTATCATTTAAAAGATAAATTTTTTATCTTTAACTTCATGTAAAAATCTTTTTTGTGCGGTAATATTTTCGGCAGTTATAGCAGAAACACGTCAAAATTTCGCTTAATTTTTAAATAAATAAAATTCTAGTTAAAAATTCGAAAAAATAACCCTCAGGTGCACATTCCCGGCCTCCAAGGTATACACGTGCCAGATTTGGTAGCTGTAGGTTGAATGGTCTGGCCTGTAGAGGCCGCCAACATACACACACACACACACATTGAGCTTTATTATAAGTATAGATAGATATAGATAGATAAAAATTTATTGCAAACACATAATTTTTTTAGTGGATGATTACTCAATCACCAAAAGAAAAGTAAAACTTTCTTAAGTATTCAATTGTCCCTTTTCAATATAATATTTGTATTTGCAGCCCTTGTTTGAATAAGAAACATGCTTTATTTCTTAATAAACTTGCTTTGATAGTAAAAATGATTTTATTTGTCGAACTCTTCTTTTTGAGGAATAGCGGAGTGATACTTTTTGACAAATGAAAAATAGCGTTTGTCACACAAAGAGCAGAAGTAGTCGTTTCCACAACATTTGCTGTTATAAATCAGCACCATCAAAATAGAGATTCTTTAATAGTATCCAATTTTAAATCCAGAAATTACGAAACAATGAATATCGAAAAATAACTAAGTGAACTGGTAGTGTGTTCATAAATGCGTTATCTTTTTATCTTTTCAAAAAATTTAAAATATTTGAATGCTTAATATAATTTGAATGATTTAAATTAATAATAATATCAAAATTTGTTTTTACTTGAACTTGGTTCAAAATGCTTGCTTTTAAGAACAATTTAAGACATTATTCTTTTGTTCAAGGATGAATTTACTATTCTGATGATTGCACCGTAATTCAGTATCTTTCAAATTTTAATTTACCAAATAAGAAATTCTCATTCGTCTCGTGATTATCAATTGTTACATGTAGAATTTTACATACTTGTAAAGGAATATTTTATAGCCATTTCCCCGAAAAGAAGCGTTTTAAAAAATCGAATCATAGTCATTCTACAACATACAGAGAAATAGATAATTGTATTGAATAATTGTATATGGAACTTAATCATCTGCAGTTTGCATAACGAATTATTTTGCAAAACAGTTGCTTTTCTAATATCTTCTATTTACGAAAAATGGAAATCGTATGTAAAATAATGTCGTCAACTTCAATAAGGCTAATGTGAAAATGTCAAATATAATAATATTGTACGAATCTAGATTTTCGGCTGATCATTTAAAGACGTAGGAATTAAATAATTGAAGCATAAGCAATCTAGAATAATAGAAATTGTTTCAACTCGAAAATACGTTTGAAAAAAAAATGACGCTTTAGAGAGAGTTCGCTGTATTTCTTCTTCCAATCAATCTCATTCATTCCAATGAATTGATATTAAGATTTCAACTAGCGAATCCAATTTGGAAAGGCAGGTTGACAAATTTCAACTCCGGTTTGATTTATGGTCCATTGCGATGAGCCGTTCCTTCTTGGATAACGAAATATTTCGATAACCATCGCAGCAGTAATGTTTCCGACTTGCTAAAGTGAGCTGAGGTGAGCTCTCCTCCACAATCTGTCGATATATCTACATGGCAACGTAGACTTTTTTTTCCGTTTTCGGCTCGTTACATTTTCGCCTCGAAATGGGCGACAGATCGTTATATTTCATCGCGATAAAACTGGTATCGTTCCTAGGATATCGATCGATTGAATTACTTTTCAGAAGAATGCGCCATTGTTTTCAAACTTTATTCATTCTTTGGCGATTGGGAGCGACACTTCGCTTCTTAAGAGAGAGGTGATTAAAATGGGTGTCGTAATTAATTGTCAAGACATTAGGCAAGGATTTATTGATTGAGTTTGTTATCTCTGTAAAGGCGTTTAAATTTTGTATGTCTGTTTATTTGGCATGCATAAACAGTGAACCATTATATTGACTTAAATGTAAAAGGGAAATTTCAAGTTTGAAGTATTTCATTCTTATTAAATTCATTGTGACTTCATTATTTATTTCTTATGTTAATGAATTTCAAATCTGTATTTTTGGAAATCCTTTTGATTTTCACGTCACTAAAAAATTTTAAGAACTAATGATGTTTAATAGAGAATACAAGGGACACCAAATGTTCGATAAAAAATGAAAAATATGTGCATTGAAATGTAGTTTTTTTCATAAAATTACATATGTTTTTATAAAATTTCTGTCATAATTTTACTAATATTATTAACACATAAATAGACTAAATAAAAGTATACATAGGTGGGAAATATTCATGCAAACAAAAGCACTTTTGGTGCTTTCCAACTCAATATTCATTTTTTTATCGATTTTTCCTGTTACATAGAAAGTCTTTTTATATGATTCATTGATTTGGTAATATTTTTGAAGGCACTTCAAATTTTTTGTTAGTGAAGTGACTAAATTACTAGCTTTTAGTTTAGTTAGTTATATTAAAGTCCTGTTTTAAAGCAACACTATGGCTATTTTAGGATCAAATTCGTCATTTTGAAACACGGTCAGATGACGAGGACGACACTTGAGATGGCATCCCCTCTCACTAAATTACTAGCAAATTGTTATTTGGTTAATACTTTGATGAGACAATAATTTTTTCTTTTTAATATTTATAAATATGATTTTTATTAGTGAATGATCCGAATAGCAAGTCTCATTCAAATAATTCAATACATTTTATTGTATATATCTCCCTGAATAAAAAAAAATAGTTTTCTTTTCTAAATATTAATTCTACTAGCACCAGTTACTTGTGGATTTCAACAACTGACGTGTAAATTATTTTTTAGCACCAAATGTTCTCACGCTCTTTTCTGAGTGAGATAAAGAAGTATTATGGTTTCTTCTTTTAGAGAATTGAGACTACTTCTTTTTTTATTCCAGACCAATAATGATAAGAAGTATGAAGAAAAATTATAACGATTAATGCACACAGTAATTAATAAGAATTTCTGAAATATAAAAAGAAAATGGGTTATTGTCCTTCTGACGGTGTAAATTTATCAATAGTTCACTCATTGAATGAATAAAATGTGCATAATATTGAATTTTTTTAAGGCAGAAACAGGCTTCCAGACACATTTGAATAAAATATCTGGAAAATTTTATATGATTCTAGATGATCTAATGCCATTAAATCAATTAAATAACAGCATATCTGATGGTGAATTTTTACTTCAATGAAATATCTGCAATATGTTTTTGTTCTTTTAATTGTGGGATTCGTTTGCATTTTCTGATCAAGACTTTCTTTGCTATTGATAATTATTTTCTATTGTTTTATTTGAAAGCAATAACTATACAAATAAAAAAAATATTCTTTTTAGTCATTTCAAAAATAACGAAAAAATTCTTATGCTCTAAACATAGAAAAGGTGAATAGTTTTCCATATGTAAAGCTTCCGATATAAAACTATGCCTTATTTTCAAATATTTCTGTTTCTAAATTTGGAAAAACTCGGCTGAAGTGCTAAAGCCAAAAAAGTATACAAAGTACATTTAAACAATTTTGGAAACTCCATTTTCACTTAGTAAGAACAAATCAAGTAAAGTTACTTTGTAAGTACAATTCATTATCTACAAATAGAATACGAAACTATACAATGCCGACTTCGATTTGTTTGTTATCATAAATACATATTCCTGGGAAATAATCGTAACATTTCGGCATAGTATTTTTATTGTAGGATAATAAAGATGGAAATAAAAAAAAATTATTTCCAGTGTGTTCTGTTAGATTAAGAATATGCAAAATGCTTGTAAGTGATTCAAATGCATTCATTTTTCAACTTCAGGCAAATCGAGCATTGACGAAATTGATTCATTTGTTGAGATTGGGAGCTCTGTCAAAATCTTTATGAAATTTCTGAAAATGAGAGTTAAAATGGCCATCAGTGATGTATATAAGCAATCATTAGCCTTCATATGTAATACAAATTGACCAAATAGTTAGAAAAGGGGTTGTTTTTGCCAATTATTTTAAGTGCAATGATTTCCCAAATTTTACTTTAGTTTATTAGTTTCATAGCATAAATTATGTCAGAAAACCATTTACTGAAAAACTATTTATTAATTATTATCTCAAATTCAAAGAATCAGCGGTAACCTACATATATATATTGAAAACACGGAATGAATACTACAAATTGTAATTTATAATTTAAAAGCCCATTCACGTCTGACACACAATATTACTTCTAAACTTATACTGAATTTAAATATTTAAAATAGCCGTGAAAAAAATAATTCCCCTTTCGTATATACTTCCTTGAAATCCCCTGTACTGAAGATGTTACCCCGACTTCCCTTGAAAATGGAGAAAAAAGTTGGGAAATTTCCCTCAATCTAAACAGTGCTCCAGTAAAAGCTGACGTCGTTAAATGTGCTTTCCTTCAAAACATTTATCCCCTATCCTCCCATCCCTCTTGAAAATCAATCTCTGTGCGAGCATTTGCTCAGAAATTGGGTTTTCCAACGTCAATCCTCAATAGAATTCATCAATAAAATGCAAAATAACAATGCAGGCAGGCTCTAACCATTACGGAGAAAGGCGCGATTTTCAACGCTGTTCACCATTGACTATTTCATATCGATCCCAAGAAAGAATCTGCATAATCACCAAAGTAAGGGATTGCGTCTCATAGTATCCGTATGTGATGAAAATCACCAACAGGACTCAAAAGAAATGGATGCAGGAGTTTTACACAGATGCATACGAAGAGATAGTAAAAGATTTGGATATTAGATCCGAAACTGCAATCTTGTTCGCATCTTTTCTTTGCCTTACTTGTTTCCTGGGGATGAGAGGAGGTCAGCCAATGGAATGGAAATTAGCTTTATTTAACAGGTGCTTGAAAGGATATTTTCGAAAGTTTTGAAAATTTTAAATAATAGGTTGTTTTGTTTTTAGAATTGCTTTTTAAGCACAGGAAATGAGTTTTTCTTTGTTTTGAGAGCTTAAAATTAATTTTGATGTCAATCATTTGTCTTAAAGTAGTGACTTTCTGCAAGTAAAGGATTTACCGAAGCAGATGGTTTTATTCTAAAGTCTTTTTTTTCTCTCTTTTCTCCTTAGCATATTTTTTCCTGTTGGTGAGAAGATGTCAGCCAATTTAACAGAAATGAGTTTTCATAACAAAGTCTTTAAGGATTTTTTCTAAGAGTATAGTTGAAATGGCTAATCTCAGAATTATTATTTTTCGCGAGAATGGAACATTTTTTAAAGTTTTATAAATTAATTTTGTATTTACTCAAGTGTTTTATTTACTTGATTTTGCTATTAAAGTAGCTACAGACACCTTTTTACTTGTTGCAGATAATATTAATATTTTCTATGAAAGATGAACAATAACAATTTTTTTAATGTTGCTAACTTAAAGCTAAAGCCCGCTTCACTTTTATAATATGCAAATATATTTGTTTACTCTTTTAGAGATAGTTAATCCTGAACATTCTGTTTGAACATTTCGTACTTTATAAAATTCATTCATGAGAATAAAAAAAATGAATAAATTTTAAATAAGAATGTGCATATGTCTGTCCTGATTGTTTACATTCGCCAGGACTGACTATTTGTTCTAGAGTTACCAAATCTGGCACTTATGTACTTTGAAATATGCATTTCTAAACCATTTTACTTCATTTACATTAATCGAAAACCAAACTAAACTTCGGCATTTTTTTCCATATCAACTGTTGAAAATATCATAACACATACGCAAATATACAAAAAGTGCACCACTTCAAAATTAAAAAAGAATCTGTGATACAAATTTAATTTTCGTACGATTTGTTCCCTAATTTAAATTTTAATTGTGCTCAAAAAGTTGAATGTTGTTTTCCTTGTATGGAGAAGCCAAATTCATTCTTTTAAACTTAATCCTGTTGCCCCGTTTGGATTTGTTAACTAGAAACATTGTTGAACTGCTTATGAAAAACGACGATGAGAAGTTATTTTATACATGCTTCGTGATTTCGTTTGGAAGAATATATTGTTATTTCTCTGGAAAGGATTTTATTTTATTTATAGATTTTCTACAAATTTTTGCAAATTGTATTAATGTATCATTCGGATCAATATGTCCCGACACTGATTGCTCTTCATTGGATTTCAAATCTCTTGCACTCTATATTATTAATTCAACTAAAAAATAAAAATAAATTTTTGTGATAAATATAATAATAAAATAACTTCTAATAAAAACAATTTCTTCCGTTTGATAATACAACAGTTCTTCAAGAAATTAGCCACCAAATAAACTTTATCTTGTTGCGAAAATTTGAAGAAAGGGGCAAGAAATTCAGCCAGTTTTTTTTTTTCATCTACATGTAGAATATTACAATAGATGAACAATTAGTTCATTTTGTGAACAGTGAACAGTATGTGTCAAATAAACAATTTAATATGGAATTAAAATATTATCTTTATGTGACAGCTTCATTTATTATAAAGATTCGCATTTATATTGGATAAAAACCCGGGTCAAAATTAAAGCTGTGCCGATTTTCGATTTATTGAAAAAAATCAATTTTTTGATGCCAGTTTTTGAAAAACCTCTCGGAATCATGATCATGAATAATCGTTCACGATAAATTGCCATACAATAAATCGATATTCACAATTAATTTGAGTTTTCGATTTCGTTTTGTTTATCGGTTAGTATTTTTTTTTTTTTGCTCTTCATTCTTATTGTCCTTCATACAGAATTTTTGTAAATATTTCTATAAATACTGTCATACTCTAATATATAAAAATACTTGTTTTAAATACAATATTATAAATTGTAACATGCTGACATTGTTTTGGAATTGACACACTTTATTAAAAGGGTTTTAACAGAATTATTTTCTAACTATTTTTATTCAAAGAAAACAAATATTTTTATTATAAAAATTGAAACTTCCTTTTATTTTTAGTAGTTCCGATCAGTCAATATGTTAAGAGATGCTATGTATAACTTATAATAGCCATAAATAAATAATGATATCACGATATATCAAAAAATATCGATATATTGGACGATATATCGCGATGATGAAGCTCCGTCATTGCCCAGCCCTAATCAAAACTAGAAAAAACTCAGAGCATGAGAGTTGTATTTAATCTAATACATAAACTGAAAGGGTACAATGGTACATATAATTTTTCGCTTCGTACAAACTAGGTTAACTTAGTCTAACGTGAAATTGTACTTACCTGCTTAGTACATTGCGAAAAAATAAACCAAAACTTCCTGATCAAATGACAAAGAGAAAAAAGTTCAAGTCTTAATTTTATAGATAGTACGATTACAGTGAATTAAATTCCAAAAAGTACAAGAATGTCAGCCTGATGAAAAAATATATAATGATAAATGAATTAATACTAGACAAATCCGAAAATATAAAAACCTAGAAATGATACACCAAAAAAAAGAGCTGTTGATCAGTTTTTGAATTTATACATTTTTTAAGAGGAAAAGAATCGTCGATAAGATACTTTTTTAACAAAAAAAGTTCTTCTAGTTTTATTTTATTTGTAAGGCATTTATTCTCTGAACATCAATCAACAAGTGGATCAAATCCATAGAATAAAACCGAATTGATTGTAAAAAATTGACCAAACGAAGACTATATCAAGCAAATAAAAAAAAAATCACAAATTTTCCCTCAAAATGAAGAGTTGCGTAACATAAGGTAAAAGACAAAATGATTTATCATTAACTCCCCCTATTAATTAACAATTGATTATTAATAAACTTGCACATTTCCAGTTATGTCTATCAATAATAATAATAAATTAAATATATTGTTGAAGAATTGTATATTATATATATATATCCAAGTTCCAAATCGAAAATATGAAAGAAATAATACATAAAATGCACTTCATTATTTAAATTTTAGAAAAGTTTTATATTGAGATAATGAGTGTATTATTTCCCAGTTATATCAAGATTATTCTGTTTAAAAAATTCCTGTTTATCCCTAAAGATAATATTTTTCTGAAAACTAGGAGAACATGGGTACCTGGAGATAGTATTAAATGTTCTGGTCGCATTGACCTGAACATTATTACATTGTCAACGCGAACAGAACGGCATGTTAAATATTAAACGAATGGGTAAAATACCATTGATATAATCTTAACTATTCGTTAAAATGCATTCTGTTTAAGTGTGCGGCTACAAAGAAGAGAAATTAATTATCTATTACTCCTTAAGAATAAAAGCTGTATGTGAAGCAGAAGAATAATTTGATTAACAACAGTGGGTGATAAGAAGGAAAAAATATCTTTGCATTACTGATAACTGCCATGTATTAATAGTAGCGAAGCGAAGGAGGGATTGTATTGATTACTCCAGGCGCTATCATAATAGGGAGATGCTTAAACAAGGTATCTAGAGGAGGGGGGGGGGGATGAATATTTCGAAAAAAAATAGCCTATACAAGCGAAAAGATGGTATTAATATAGAAACGACTCAAGATTTTTTCTAAAGAAATTTTACATTGTTCTGCTTTCCTATCGTTTATGACTTAATGTTCAAAAACAAATTAAACTATAATTTCTTTCTGTAGTTATCAATTTTCTTATTATATTCAGTTCATCTTACAGTCAGAAGCTAATGCCGCCAGTAAGAAATATATAATAGATAGTGTTATTTGTAGATACAGTACCTACATATCAAAACATATTATCTACAAGCATAATATGCACTAGTAAAATATTTTCTTCAAACACAGCCAATATTCTAAATGCCGGTTCTTGGACGACCGTTGCAAAATGTAAATGCAATTAAGTCACATCGAATGTGTTCAGCACAAGGGAGGGCGAACATCTGGGTGTTCTCTCGGTTGTTGCCCTTTTTTTAACCTGATTCCTTTATTTTGCTAGTTATGCTAGATCAAGAGAAATTAATGAGAATTGATAAAGCACGTGCAAAAATAAAAAAAATACTAATTAAAATGTAAGAATAAGTAATGAATTTTTTAAGATATTTTCCTTAATTTTAATACTAAAAATAGTAAATATGATATTCAAAATATCTTCCGTTGTTACGTTGCAGTTCAAATTCATTCAATTGTTTTCAAAAGTGTTTTGTTTGTTCTTTTTATCTCCATTTCTAAAAACCGTATGTGGAGCTGTTTATTACTTACGGATTGTACTAATTGTAGATACTGTTATTTTTGAATAAAACAAAGTTGCAAGAAGAGCGCATTCTTTTAAATTGAATTGCTTTTCTATAGCAGAAAATTTAAATTACTTGAATATTTCTTTAATTAAGAATATATAAATGTAAAGAAAGGGGAAATTAAAAAATATATTATTTTAAACATCTTAAAAAAGCAGCAAAATTGCATCATATATTGAATTTGATTGAAATAACTTTTAGAGAAAAATTTGTGCATACATATTAGTCACACGAAAGATAAAGCACCGGGGAGGGAACTGAAACCTTTAAATCAGTCATTATTGATCAAGCTAATCAGATTTGGTTCTCAAAGTTCCGATGCTATCTAGTTCTTACTTTTATCTTTTATTTGTAAAAATTTTTCATCGCATCCACTTCGAAATTTTTTGAAATATATTTTAATCAGATTTGACTTTGTAATCTTTTTGGGCTTCTCGCAATTACAAATATTTTTTTTTAAATTCTTCTATGATTAATAACTCTTCTATTAGGTACAGGGAAGTTGAGAGGATGGAAAATTCAATATTTACCCTAACTTTCTAAGGCAGGATTTTATAATTGAATGTTTCAATAAATGTATAACCTTAAACATATTAAATCCTATTTTTAGGACACTTACTAATATTGAATCCTATTTTTTAGGACTTTACTGTACTCAAAACCGTAAAATGGAAACCGTCAAAGCATTTATTCATTCAGCAGCTAGTTCAACAGTTTGGTTTCAGCATGTAGATTGCCTTTCCGGTCGGAGAACATTACAGCAAGAAGGAAGCCAACAGGCGCATTAATAGGATAAAAATGAAGGTAACATGAATAAAATTCGCATCAAATATTTCAAAGTTAATAGCAAATTTGCAAGGTTGCACATGATGGGAACGTTTCTGAATGGTTAATATTTAAACGTAGTTTTAGTTAAAATATAGAAATTGTTTATTAAATAAAAAAGGCGATAGGAAAAAAAAATCCCACCCACAAAGTAAGTAACAAATAACAAACAAACAACAATAACAACAAAAAACTCTTAGTGGTCAAAAAGGGGAACTCTTAGTGGTCAAAAAGGGGAACAAAACAACTGAAATAATAACAACAGAACCATGGAATAAACTTAGGAAAAAATATATAAAAAATACAAGGAAAAACAATTTGAAACAACAAATAGTAGATTAAACGAATCAAATATTAAATAAATATAACAATCATAAACCTAATACAATGATACAGAATGACAAAAAACAAAATACAAACTACGGTAAAAGATTAAAAAAAATTATCTATATCTATACTTATAATAAAGCTCAATGTGTGTGTGTGTGTGTGTGTGTTGGCGCTCTACAGACCAGACCATTCAACCTACAGCTACCAAATTTGGCACGTGTATACCTTGGAGGCCGGGAATGTGCACCTGGGGGTTATTTTTTCGAATTTTTAACTAGAATTTTATTTATTTAAAAAT
>JAPMOR010113017.1:0-16521 GCA_026543865.1 Argiope aurantia | reverse complement strand
ATGTGCGAATTTTTTAGATGAATTGACATTGTTAGATTTGATTTAAACTATTTAACAAAGTAAAAGGCTTATTTTTGGCAAACTCATTTAGTAAAATGACACATAATACTATATGTGATTATATTATACAGTAGGCATAATTAATGTATTCATTAATATTATTTGGTTGTTTATGCATATATATTGCTTCCATCTATGTTTTTCTACAGTTTTTATTTTCATGATATATGGAGGGATGCTCTCTCCTGAGTTAAAACAATTTTTCGCCGCATTGGTTATTCATGCCTATCACTGAGTAATACCCAATTTTCACCAGATGTAGTTCTTGGAATTTCATAAGGGGAGACACACATTTAATTGTGAGGTAGAACACGATTTAACTTTCTGGTAATATCTTATGCTTCGGTGAGAATTCTTGTCCAATAATTGAAATCACGGAACCTTCCCAGGAGGATATGTGTTTTTTCAGGGCTGACGGTAGATCCGGAAGAAAGAAGATGTTATGGGGACACAATTCTTGATTTCCGATGGAAAAAAAAAGAATTGACGATGTTAGAACTTGAAGTAACTTTTTGCGTGGGAAGCGTCTGCTTGTGTCGTACAATTAGCATTGGAATGATCAAGAAAAAAGCGCCGAAACAACTGCCCTAGAAGAAAGCACTGCTAGAGGTAGGTAATCGGAACAAAAAAAAGTTGCCCTTTCTTCAAAGGAAAGTTGAGTACACGATCTCGATGATGAAAAAGCAAGGCTTATGAATGGAAGAATATCCAATCTTCTTGAAATGCCATTTACTAGGAGCGAAAGAGATGTTTAATTATTTTTTTAGATGATCATATTTGCCGCTAGAAAATGCTAAAAAAGTGGAACACTGTCTCATAAAACCCTTGTGAATACCAATCCTGTAGCCAGATTCTGCTGCACTTTGAAATGAAGCTCCATTTCAATTTAAAATTTTTATTTATAAATCTGATAATTCATGATTTCGCCGAGTATTAAAATTTCCTTTCAGACACTTTTATTGACGTGCATAAAATGAGATTATATTTTAAGTGAATTAATTTGTTGGAATCTAAATTTTTTTATAGCCAAGGCCGTAAAGAAGTGAGTTGTTTAATTGTGTTGTATAAAAAGAAATGACATTTTAATTAGGAGAATATATTACAAAAAATGGAAAACAATTGCGCAAAATATTCTGAATCCCTGAAATTCTAGTACACCAATTTATATACTAAATATGGGTTTGAACATTTTTTGTTGTCAGAATCAGAAGAACATAGATATGAATATAGAACGATTAGCATTACTTTGCATTTTTTGTATAATCGAAATATTGACATTTTATTTTGAAAAGATTTAATTTTTATATGTATCACAGCAAACATCATTATTTAACTTTAGTCTTAATTCGAAAATTTTATATTTGTGATTTATTTCATGCCCAATGAAGGCATCTTTAAGTTATAGCCTGATTAACTAATATGTTATTGCTTATAAAACTCTGATGAATAGGCACTTAATTTGATAGTAGGTTAACTTATATTTTCATTGCCTTTTGAAAAATCTGGTTTTTATATATCATGAGGTAATAAAAGATTTAATTAATAACACCATCTAACTATTCTAAAGACAACTTTATAAAACATTTTAATTTTACAAATATTTTCCAACAAAGACAGCTCTAGTTGCTATGAAATAATTCATGAAATGAACAACGGAATTAGAATATTCTAATATTCAAATTTATCAACAAAAAAAAAACAATCCATAATATCAAATGTAGATCTCATATCAATAGATAACAAGCACATTTTAAACCAGTAACATTTGATTTTATTAACAGTTTTATCCACAGCAATTTCATTGATTTTGAGCTCTGTCAAACCAAAATCATGACATATCTTTGATGAAAAACTGAATAAATATCTCAAAATAGCATTATGATTTCAAGTATGAAAAGAATATTTTGAAGCTTCTATTAGAGCAATATTCAATTTGACTTTCCCTACAATAAAATTTTTATTCGTCCTTATAGTTCTTTCAAGTAAATGAACTCCTCACTTTAAATTCTTTAATGAAATATGTAGCATATTTCTAAAATCATGAAGCAAACTTTAACGGCAGCTCAGTCATACAGACAGAATTTATCTGAATTTCTATGCAATTACGACATGCTAAATTCTTGAAATTATTTCAATATAACTGTTTTATACTCGCTTTACTCTTAAAGATTTGCATATTAAATTTTTATTTAAAAATATACTTTAAACGTTTGGGATAGCAGTTGAAAGCGCAATGCTGTAGGATAAATAAATTGGACTGGTGCCTATCAGATAAATTGAATTCATGGAGTTTTGCGTAAAGTTTTAAAATGATCGTTGAGCAGGAGATAAAAATAACCGCTTTAATAGAAAATAGTGTGTTTTGCCCAAAGCTAATTGTTTTCTTTTTTAAAATTTATACTATTTATGATTTAAATGTAAAAGGAACAAGATTATGCGTTTTTAGAAAGAAAATAAAAGAAAGAAAGAAAAAATAAAAAAAAGAGAAGAAATAAAAATTGTTAAAAAATGGGCGCTAATTTATATTAATATATAAACTAGCTAATTTGTATTAATATATAAATTTATATTAATAGAAGCTGCATTTGTGCTATAAATCACTCCTTCTTTCAAATAAAACAAACTACGCAAATTGGCAAATTATTTAAAATTTAAAATACATTTTGCGACAAAAGGTTCTTGACAAGACTATTTAAATTAAGAAAACATATTTTTCCATAAAATACTTCTTCATTCACGAAAAACTGAATTTCATGCACTATGATCAAATAACTTAAAAATACATATATAAATATATATATATATATATAATGTAATATTATCAAGTAACATTTTCCAGGGATTGTGACGCATTCATCCTATTTTTTGAGCCAGTCGTTTCTGTATATTTGTTTAACCATAATGGGTAATAAGTTAATTAAAAAAAAAAGATAATTTCATTGCTGGAAAGATAATATTGAAAAGACTTCAAGTATGTTTTCCATTGAAGCTTCCAAAACCTTTTTAGTTCTAATCGTTAATGGATTGAAACTTTTCCCCATCCTATCAGGCAGAGAAGCCATAAGATGAAAAAACGGAAAATAAAATAAATGAAATGATAAAAAAATTCGAGCCCTGTCACAGCTTTAATTCATCATGGTCGACCTTCAGGCGAAAAGCTCTTCCCATAAAAGTAGGTATAGGGCGCATGAATTGTTGATACCTTCCTGCTGCCAGATCCCTAACATTCATCGCGAATATGATGGATTACAAAATTTATTAAAATGCATGCTGGGGTGTTTCACCTGAAGTAAGAAAAGGCTTTACCGTTATGCTTTTTTCTTCCTCATAGTAAAAGAAGTTCATACGCACTTGGAAAAATCTTTAGAAAATAGGAAGAATTGAGAGTTTCCTATTTTTCTTTCTGTTGTTTATGAAAAAAAATGGACCGTTAGTCTTAGTTGAAGACTCATAGGGAGAGTGGCTTAAGCTTGTAAAAGATTATCACAGATCTATTATGCATCGTTGAAATGTTTCTATTACAAGCTAAAACGAATATAATAATACTTACTCTTTCTATTTTTGAGTTTCCCATTTCTCACGATCTTTTATTTATATTATAGATATCGTATTTACAGTTGAACTTAAGGATTTAGTTGTGGTGTAGCTAACGTCTTTAGTTATGAATTTTTACTGAGAAATATTTTGAGTTATAAAACAATTATTTTTTAATAGAAGGATGAAAAATTCTCATTTGTTTAGTTACAATTTTAAATGCAAATTTGAATTTGATGAACAGCATATTTTAATTCGCTTTATTTAATTAAAAAGCTTGTAACAATTTATACGTCCCACTTTCTATAGATGAAAAATAAAACAGCAAAAAAAATGACCGAAAATGTTATGAAAACTATCAGCTCCCTTGTTAAAGGCCAATGTATATTTGACATTTTACTTACAATATAATCAACTAGCATTCATGAACTTTACACTCATGAAAATCCAGAAGGTGGCCATAAACCTGAGAAAAATGAAAGGATGATTTAAGTAATGAATTATGTAATAGTATTGAATTTTATTTGCTTATTCTTGTCAGCCTTCGGTACAAATGTATGCTACCTAATGTAATAAAAATGGAATGGGAGGATTTAGTATAGTGAAATCAAAGCAATTACAGTATAATGAAAACGTACAACTTGTAACTAATGTTTTACAATTAAATAACGAATTCATTTCATCACTTCGATGATTTCCATTTACATCACTTAAATGACAGAAGCGTGTCGCTAAGCATTCAATAAGTAAAGTAAACTAAAAAATCATTTACTCAGGTTATATTTTTAACATTGATATTATATTCCAGAATCACACGTTATTCATAAATTGCAAAAATATTTAAGGAATAATGTAATACTACAAAGCAATTAAATAATAAGTATATTTGGTAACTTGTATGAAGTTTCAGATAACGGCAACTCTGATGAATATTTATGAAATACTTTAATTGAATTTTTATTTATTTCACTATAATTTTTCCAATGACAAATGAATAAATTTAAAGATTTTTCCCTATGGAAATTTATTAACGCTGTTATTATAAAATAAAAGTAATATCTGTTTACAAATTTTTATAAATAAAGAACTATTCATAGGATTAATTAAGAAATGAGAACAAATTTATCATTTCACACATCGATAATAAGAAGAGAAGTAAAGTTCTTTTCTTCAAATCAGCAGTTATACCACTTCAATCTACATTACCATTATTATTAATGACGAATCAAAATGGAGTTTTAAAATGAGTTTCATTTTTTTTTTCATTGCAACCCTAAAAATATTTTTTTAAATTTCCGGCAAATAGATATGTTATCCAATAATGATTTTTATCATTAAAATATCTATATACAACTTCCTTTACGAATAACCTAACATAAGGAAAAAAGATCCAATGCATTTATAATCAAAGAAAAAATAAAGCTATCAAAACGTAGCTAAAAGGGAAATACAACAGAGCGGAAGTAGATATTTTTTTAAAATTCAATTATGAATAATTCATTTGGGCACCTCTAAATCCACTTCCTTTCTTCAAATAAAGTTTCGATCTACCTGTGGTTAAAGAAAAGATTTCTTTTTGTATTCTCAATCAAGAGCTTTTTCGAGTCAATGATTAATATTGTACTGAAAACATCATTTGGGCAGAGTTAGTGGCAGTAAAAAAGCCTTGGGAAAAGCCGATGATTTCTTCACTTAAGGCGATAAGAATGACATTAAAGGATTTTTATAGGCTATCTCTACTTAGCAAGCTATTTTACATTGTGAAAAATACCGATGCATTATCATTATTTATAACGTTCAGAACAAATGGGGCAGGATAATATGCCTATAAGAGACCGTGAATTAGGAAACATAAATATGGTATCGAACAACACTTTATTTTCTGATACTGCATGGAAGAAAACGCTTTGATTCGAATTAAAATTTAAATAAGAAGTGGCGTGATTAAATTTGGGAAGATTGATTTTTGTATTGAGGCATCGGATATTTTGTAGCAGACAGTGAAGAAACTTACTGAGGCATAAATATTTAGTTAGCTATTTATTTGACTCGAGTTTCAGATTTATTAATAACAATGAAACTTGTTGAAAGGTAAGTGAGGTTTAATAAAGATATCGAATTTTAATCTGCTTTACGAAAGAAAAAACATGGTGGTAATCTAAATAGTTTGGAAAAAATTGGAAGCGATGACGAAATTTTTGTTTATGAATTGCGATAAAGAAAGAAAGTTGATTTTCTTTATAAGTTTTGTGAATTCATTTATTATGCGTTATTTTTATAAGGAAAACTTTCTGATATTTGTTCTCAGTAGCTATTTAGAAAAGAATACTTGGCATAAAAAATAAATTTTGATATTGATTTTAACTTTGGACGTTTCATAGATAATTGGAAGTTCATTCAAGGTATTATTTGGGTTTGAATGGAACTTCATTTAATAATCAATCATTAGATAAAAATCGATTCAAAAATCCTTCGAAATCATCTTGTTAAAATTCATCGAATAAATGATATCTAGTTTGTCTTAGATAAATAAGATAAAGACTAGGTTTGTCACGATATTTCGTTTATATATATTTTCTTTACATATTATTTTTAAGGGTTTCAAAGTAACATACATTCTTTAAATTAACCACAATCCTTATTTTGTTGTTTTAAAACAGCTAAACTTCCATGATCAAACTTATTACTAACACATTTTATCGACACCCCTTACTCCTCTAAAATGCGTTTTCCTCAAATCACTAAACCATCAACAGATCTTATCAAGAAAATATACTTTTGAATAACTTTCAAAATATAAATCAACTTAGATTCACATTGAGAGAGCGTTTCTTTGATTGAATGTAAAGCGGGATAACCATTCACTGAACGGTACTTTTATAGGTATTGACGGTTCATTCTAGATTTGCAGTAACGGAAAAGCCATTCTCTTTTGTTATTGCATGGTTAATAATTAATGCCTACGAAAATATTTTTGTTATACTATTGTTCCAACTATCCAATGAAGTATAATTAATACGGGCATTCCTTTTTTTTCATTTTTTTCCTTTAAAATAATGATTAGTTAACTTATACTATGTTAAGTGTTAGGATGCATTATTTTTTTTATTCTATAGTGTATTAATACTAAAAACTTAAATGGAAAAAATACCTTAAAATTGAGCTTGTATTGTATTTAGTTAATTTTGATATGTTGAATGCATTTAGCGGACCATAAATATATCTTTATTATAAGAAACTGCCTAAATGTAATAGAATGCAAACTGCTTAAGTGTTTAGGCATCGATATACCAGCTGAAATTTACAAATTGTTTTACAGGAAAAACAAACATCCTACCTTGTTAAAGCAAATGAAGTTTATATTGATACTGATAAGGTTAAAGGAAATATTTCGTTCTCAAAATTCTGAGTACAGTTTTATGATGAAAATAAGTCGTTAGAAGAATTAAAATTGCAGATCGTATTTTTAACTTTAAAAAAAACTTTCAAAACAGGTAAAAATTACTGTTCACCTTTATTTTTATTCCATATGCACGAATTGCAAATAAAGTGATTGCCTTGCTAGTGATTTTCTAGGAAATTATCCAGGTGGAATTCAGAAGAGAAGGCTTGTTTTGTACCTCATATCAAAACAATGAATTCTATTAAATTTAATTAAAAGAAATTTTAAATGATGCCATCTCTAAATTCCGTTAATTATTTGAAATACTGCTATTCCGTCAGCTCGAAAGCTCTTTTCGAAACGAAGTCTATAGTTTTATTTTTTTTTCCTCGTTAAAGCTCTATATCACAGTACAGGTTTATAAGCAAATCTACATTCATTTGAAATTTCTGTGTCCTCGAACACTTAAAAAATTATAGTATATTCGTTAAAATGTGATAAATCTATACAGCTAATAAGTATGCATTTTAATATAGATTTGAATGATAAAAACGAAATATTTGCAATAAAGTTGTTTTATTGTTGTCCACGAAAGTATGCTTAAGCTTCTTTCCAACTTAAAACCTTGCAAGAACTTCTTTCTGCGATACGTAAAGGGATCCATTCTGCGAAGTCAGCAAACATTAGTTTTGAATTTTTAACGGATGGTTTGTTTTTCAGATTAAAATTATACGGTATATTTTTGAGTTTAGTGAATTCGAAAATTTCTGAATTCAGAAGCAAGTATAAAAATAATCCATTACAATAAACTTCGATGTTGATTTTTTTTACATATCAAATGAATTGAATCAGTGAGGAAAGAGTCTTTTTTTTGTTCAGCGCCTAGTCTTCATAATAAAGGGATTGGAAAAAATGACACGTCATTGTTACGAAAAGACATTAATTAACTAATAGAAATAGAATTATCAATTAATAATTATAAGGAAAATTTCATTCAAATAAAGTACTTTAGTTTCAGCCTTTCATACGAGATCTCCGATCCATTCCTCGACGAGAAATGTAATGAATCTTCAAACTCTGAATTCATTGAATGATTCTGAAAGAAGTTGATGTGGAAATGTGATTTTGAGACAGCTCATCTTTCTTCTTATCATGAGAGGTAATTGTTGAAGCTAAAAAGAATAAATGAGATCTATCTGATACATCAGAGACGAAGAGAAGATTGCATCTCTGCTGTACGTATCGAGATCATTGGCTTTTTTTCAATGAAGCTCACGTTATCCGTATAAACTATAAGAATCGCTCACGTCTGACATGTAGTTAATAATATACTTTTTAGACTTCAACATTGTGTGCATATTCGAATAGCTCGATGTCTTATGGTTTAATTTATATGGATATTTTAAGTTTATCATCTTTAAAAGTATAAAAACTACTTTTTAAGGGCAAAAGAGATTTTTAAAAAGTAATTAAAGGTCCTTTGTTATTTTCGTTGAAAAATATTATTTTGGTAAATATTTTACATACCCAAGAGTCTTGTTAATCCCAAAGAAGTAAAAATGAAATCTATTTAGATGAACTGATCTTTTTATGTTTAGAGATTAATGTAAAAATTAGGTGCGCAGAAAGAAGAGAGTAATAAAAATTTCATTATTTAAAATGAACACCATTCAGATCATTTGGATTTGAATGCTTGAACTTGATTTGAATTTGACATGCACAACCCATTGAACAGATGCGTTATATATTGTGGTGTTTTCAAGAAAGACACTTATTGCTATTTGATTATATTTTGTAGAGGGTATTTAAAATATAACTTGTCTTTGTCAAGAAATATTTTTACTTTTTTCTTTTTTGTATTAGTCCAAATTGCAATTTTTCATTCATCTCCGATTTGGGAGATTGCAGGGCTTTTGAATATTGCTGTTTCATTTACATGCGATCACTCATAGTTTGTGCTTCTTATGTGGAACTCTCGATTATTTTTCCTTTATAAAACAATTTGCTGTAGAAAGCATTTCTATAAAACTCTGGTTTCGAGCAAATGAACAAAAATTATTAATTTTATTATATTAAAAACAAGAACTATAATAATAGTGTATTTATGACAAACAATTATTTTAGTTATTTAGCATTTGATTCTTTCTTTAATTCTACCCTCATTTTCAATTTCCTTTTCAGAATAATAACCTATAAAAATGTTTCATTGGGAAACGAAATATATAAAATTTTAAAAGGTTTCCTAGTGGACTAATATTATATTCAAATAAAACCTATTTTATTCGCTGGAAACGCATAGAAGCAATAAAGAAATTTAAATCTTTCATTTTAATAAAAAGAATCCTATTTTTAATAAAATTTTTATAGTAGCAAACTATAATTTAAAGCAGTCAAATGTGTTTTATATTTTAAAGCATTTGTACGTTCAAGGAATTGTTTACCGAAATAACTTTAAACAATTTTTATTCATTACAGTGATATTTTATATCTGTATTTAAAATATTGGCAACGTAGAGCAGGCACGAAGCATATCGTTTTTGTGAAGAGTTTTATATCCATAAAATCCATTAATCATTTCCCCATCCATTAATTACAACAGCAACGGAGTAATGCAGTAGGGTTTGGGCGTACTGATTTCTTTTGTAAGGGAACCGAATTCATTCCCAACTGACTTACAGTTCATAACCGATGTCTCTCCGATCGATAGGAAAAAATGAATTGTTTAGGGTATAAAGCGAGTAATACAGACATCTATCAAGAATAGCTGTTGAGGGCACAACCTTCTGGCTTTTTGATGTTTGATGGATATCTCTAATAACGTCTCCTTATGTGTTGCCGAGTATTAATGATATCATTTTGTCAAAGGGTGCTAGACAGAGTCCCAGGGAAGCCTTCTAACGTGTCTAACTGGCATTTCCTGGCCTATTATTCTTTCGAGACCAATGATTTATTGTACTACTTTCTCCCGATCATACATCTGCCATCTTGCTATGACGTCACACCCACGTGGCAGGATTACAGTGGGTCTCAGTCATTTGTTGGCTGGTGTTGTCTGACGTTAAGAATTATGGCAGAAGAAAGCATAAAGATATCGGAAGATCTAAAGGAGATTTCGGGTGATCTCGTTTTATTCCTGCACTCCAGGCGAGTTGTTGTCTAGAATTTTTCTTCGAAGAACCTCGAATCTATTGAGGATTCATATTATAATATACAGGGTGTCCAATAACAGATTTTCTAACCTTGTGATAAAGTGTACATTTCCAGTTAGAAAAATACTTTAGATGACAAGAAAAAATATATATCAAGTTATTTATTCAATCAATAAACTACTGAGAAAATAACATCCCTAATTATTTCTGTACTGTAAAAAATCCATCCCTATTAGTATATTTATTTAGTATTTTTGATATATTAATATTTTAAACAATAAAAAAATGTTACATTCCTTTTCTGGCAAATATGAAAAATTTAGAAAGTTTTCAATTTCCTTATTTTAGACCAGTTTCTTCTCGGAAGAGGAGTCCATTAATAGGATTATCTTTCATGAAACAGCCGATAAAATGTTTTAAATCGATTTAAAGAGAGATATTCAAACTTTATAAATCGGCCAGTGTTGATTGTAGATGAGTTAATGCTTTTTATTTAAAATGTTAAAGCATGAAGAATACTTTGCTAAATATTATTAATTGAGCTGATATAAAATGTGCTCTACGTAATTTTTTTCAACAGTATATTTATTGAATGAAACCATATGAAATATAAATCATTCCGTTATTAAAGTGTTTATCCAACTGGGACTATTTTTTCATAACTAATGAATCAGAAATTAGCTATTGGATCAAGAAAGGAGACTCCCGATACAATTATTATATTAATAAGAAAATGTATCAAAATCTTTAAAAAAATGTAGATTGCATTGATTAAGAATTGTTTTTTAAAATGTTTTGACCTTTTCATTAAGTTATATTTCATTGATTAAAGTCCGGCAATTTTATTATATTTTCTGATGAATAAAAATATGCTTATGATGGAATGGAATACATGCTTCCACCAAACTTTCTTTGGACTTATTGCTTGAAACTGAGTCCATTTGAAAATTTTGCTACTGAAGTGTGTAGGTATTGTGAGCAAAGAAATATGAATATGACCAATAGAAAACATCTATTTTTCTCCATAATTTTGAGAGAAAACACTTATTTCATAAACATTTGTTTTAAGTTTAAATTTCATGCAATAATTAATCTTCACCCCTTACAAAATTCAAATTAAACCACAACAGTGTCTAGATACTGAAGTTTTAATTTTTTTCATAAGGGATGATGACTAGTTAGAATGAATACTTTCACATTATATGATTTCTCTCATTTCTTCGAACTTGCCAATTTACCCCAAAGGTAAGAACAAATTTTATTTTTCTGAACAATGTGAAGGAGTTTAATACAGGTTTTGTGTGACCACCTGTTTTAACGTAGATTAATACAGTTGACTTCGGAGCATATTCTTATTGATCTTCGTGGTATGATTTTTTTTCAAATACTTTTAAGTCAATCAATTTTTTCATCTTTTGTTTCCACTTTCCTATCTTGTTTCAATCAAAAACAAGAACAAAAACGATATGTACAAAATTTTAGCTCCTCATCGACCGACCATGAAATTTTGGAACTTTCACCTAGAAAGTCATTTTGGCATACATTTTTATCCTGGCAGATTATGTTTAAGTAAAAATTATTTTCTGGCAGATTTACAATGGTGGAGATTTTCGATCCTTTTACGAGTCTCATTCTGCTTAACAGTTTCCTTTTAGCAATTTTATATGCCTTTTCTCTTGGCGCCTTTTTGGATGATGAAATGTTGGAGCTTACGATTGAAGGAGGTTCTTCCTTGTTGCCGCTGCCGTTTCCAAAGCAAACTTAAGGAGGTTCCTTTGTTAGACTTTGGTCACTCTCATCACCATTAACCTTCATCATTTTAATGGAATATATAAAGCAGAATTAAGCTTGATAAATGACCAACTGATATGCATTAAAAATTATTTGTGTCTCTCAGTAGATCTATCTCAAAAGTTATTGATAGTGTTAGTCCTTGAAGACCGTTTCCCACAGTAATTTTAATAGTTAGGGCATTCATTTCTCTCTATCTCTAGTTTCCTGTCGACTTTTGACACTGTGATCGGTGGGTGACGAGGCCATTGTTCTATTCGTAAGGAGGCATTGTTACGGTGTTTGCAGTATTGAGAGAGTGATAATCTTTACTTTAAGGACAATAAAACTGTGAAAAGAAACTGTGTTAAAAAAACTTTTTGCCAGTGAAATTGTTTTTGTCACCAGTGAGCAAATGTCAGAAACTACCACAACAGTTGCAAAAATTCAAGAAACTAAAATTACACTTCAATTTTTTACTCTCTATCACTCTGAAGATTTTGGTAGCAGAAAATCACTGATAGAAATGGGGTTTACATATTGAAAGCCATTTTGAAAACTTTTAGCCTTGATACCAAGGACCTGGCAATAAATTAAACTTCTTTTCAACGACTATGAAAAAAAAATTAAAGAACTGAAAAGAAAAACTATAAAACTTTAAAGAACTATAGAAATTTAGCACTAATTTAATCAAAAAGACTGCCATGAATTAATGTTGCATAGGGATGGAACATTTCTCTCAGGACTCGCAGGTGTTGAAAAGATTGATAGATTGGAAATAAAATTAATTTTTCTTTAAAGGAGTAATTTCTGGGGTCCTTGAAATTCCAACACCATCGGGAAAATAGTAAGCTATGGCTATTTACCAAGCAGTGGAGAAATGATTTATAAAATTCAAGCACTTTGCTACGAGAGAAAGCAATGCAGGTCGAATAAATGATTCCTGTATAAATCTAGAAAAATTGTTCAATTGCCATCTGCTGTACCTCTCCTTGTGTTATCCTATTTTTTGAGTAAGTTCTCTGTTGGATTCTCTGATGAGTGTAATTTCTGTTCCAGACATGACAGTTACTTTTTAAAAGATTTAGAGATATATGGTGAAAATAACTCGAAAAGAAATTATTGCAATGAAGTTCGTGATGATGTCCACTCCACTATTCATGGGTTTCTTGAATGCCACATTTATGCACATAGAAAAAACATTGAGATGATTACCAACAATTGTTGGGGTTATCTATGATTCTTTAAGGCTGCATTACAAAGCACGGGGTATCAATTCACTTACCAAGAGCTATAAGTCATGTTAGGTGAATGGCAAAGGCAATTTTTATACTCAAGATTCACTTATTTCAAGACCAATATCAAATATCTGAGAGTGAGAAGAACTCTTTAAAAAATTTAATGCAGATTTCTTGCTCGAGTGTGCATTCGAACCTGGTATCTATTATCAAAGACAATTAAAGCATCTCATCATGAGGGTGGTCTTGTTATCTAATTCAAGTGAAATTTTCCACAACTTGTTTTGTTATGGATTAGAACAAGATTAAGGGATAGAAGCAGAAAAATTTTAGTTTCCGGATATAATCTAGAACTAAAGGCCAACCTGTATTATATACAAGGTGATCAAAATGAAATCACTCATACTCTGAGCTCTCTATACAGCGAACTACTCAATGGAAAGGTTCTAAAATTACTGAACATATTATTCAAGACATAAGGACGCGGATTCCGCTGGATAAATTAGTTCCAAAAACACCTATAGATGGCACTGTACAACAGAAAACATGCTAAAAAGATACAAATTATCTAAAAAAACACACACATGCAGTATGGAATTTTCCATTCTAGCTTCTGTTGTTGACTGAATAAATAAATAAAAAGATAAAAAAAGTGAAGAAACTGGAACTTTCATTGTAACTGCAATTTCGCACTGTAAGTACACGGAATTAAGCGCATAAATCATTGGTTTGTTGCTACTGTTCTAGGCATATAAGTGATAAAACTGGGAAAATGCCATTCTTCTCAGCGATGGCTTTGCGCTTTGCTTATAAATTTGTTTTATGCAAACAGAGGAAATACTGCAGTTGCACTTTGAGAGTTTCGCCGACTTGAGAATTTACGCAAAAAACCAGCAGTCTCGGGGACAAAAATTGCTCGTTAATTTTCCTGTACCCCAAATGCAACACAGCCAATGTCTTGATTCAATTTCCTTTCAGCAAAATGAGCGCTTTACCTTTCAATTACCTTTCTGCATCTATGTACAGCAGTTTCTTTGGCAACATTTTTCTAATGATAGAGTAATCAGTCGTGTGTTGCCGGCAACCTAACCATTTCATACTATACATCTTAATCTTTGCAATTTTTGAGGGATTCTTAAGAAATCTTGTATCGAGGACGTCTGATAACCTTGGCAGATTTGAAAGACAATATCACTCTGAATGTGAGAAGCATCTCAATCGCCCAATTAGAATCCGCAGTTGAAGGAGTTAGTAAACATCGATAAGGTCACTGTGATTGAATGTTTGATACGTTCGAATAAAATGTGTTACAAATGTGTATTTTGTGTCTTTCATGTCTCATTGTTTCTGGAACTAATATTTGTTTGCGTTATCCATCTCCTCTTGTCTTGAATTGTATGTTCACCAATTTTAGAGTTTTTACACTGAGTAGTTTGCTTTATAGAGAACTCAGAGTAGGGGTGTTTTAACATCCAGTAGAGTAATCTTGGGTACTCCATCTCTTCAAAACATGTAATTTCAAGAACAGCACACAACCGAATCTGTCAAATCTCTGACACAACTTTCGGGTTCATGGAAGAAGGCCAACACAGAGAAGCAGGGAAAATTGAAAATTTATAATGAAAGAATTGCATAATGAGAAAAAAATGAAAACTCATTTTAATGTAGAGAATTGCGATTTAAAAAGAGCAACTGTACAAAATGTGTGAGGACATTTTGAGAAATCAACTAAACAAAATAATAAGAAGAACAAGAACCTCGTAAATAAACACAGATTTCACAAGCCATACTATTGAATTTGAGACTATGATTCGTCATTTGATTATATATAATTTAATCAGTCTATCGGTGACGATTCTTCTAATGAGGTGCTTATTTCTGGGCTAATGTTGAGAGTCGCTAGTTAGTTTGTTCTTGTAAAATTCGAAAAAATTACGAAATCATTAGAATTTCAGCAAAAATCATGTCCAAATATAATGATGAAGATTATTTTAATCATTATTAATAAAAAACTGCTTTTACGTCCCCAGATATGGATCACGGGGTATTAATTCATAAATCAGGAAGGTTGCCAGTACCAAAAGTCATCAGAGGAGCCAGCAGAGTGGCATCCCTTTTTAATTTCAAAGAAAGTGGCCTCCCTTTTCAGTAATTCTGCCTCAATGAATAGAAATAGCTTTGATATTTATTTTGCGTTACTATGGCTATGTTCGATTTTCTTTTGCTGTTATTATGTTCCTAAAAGTTCATAATGATAAAATGTAGACACAAATTCTGGAGTTCTAATCCTGAGCTTAATCTTATATAGAGTGGGAGATTTATTATTAATTTTTATACATTATTTTCTAGCGCTTTTGTTAATATCTAATTTCATTAAAAATATTGAATTTTTATTATATTAAAAAAGCAGACAATTTGTTACTTCGTTTTAATTTGAAAAATTAGTTTGCAATCAACACATTTTGTATCTATTCCATACCTATCAATCATCTTTATTTTGGATATTTTCAAAGTTTTCCAAGGGTGTATCCTATTCCTACAAATATGAAACAAGTTGAAAAAAAATGCAGTTTTAGGAAAACAATATGATAAGAAGTTTATTAACTTGCTTTTGATAAAGATTCGACTGATATCATACATTCGATTGAAAGCACATAATGACTATGAATTCAAATTCGTTTTCAGCTTTCCAAATATCACCGAACTCAGGATTTTAGGGAAAATAATTGCTCGCCTTTTGATAAAATATTACACACTTGTTTACAAGTTTTATTAATAGATTAATTAAATGCATGTTTCAGAAACTCTAGTAATTACAAGCACATTTGCATTTAAAAAAATTTCATACTATAGGCTTAAAAAAAATCGAAAGCAATATAAATTAAGTTTTTAAACTAAAATATATAACTATCATTTTACCATCTTGAAAGCTGCTACATTTCCATATAAGATAGAATGAATGCAGTTAATAATCTTGAAACTGCATTAAATTTCTAAATACATCAAGGGAAATTTGCATTTTCAATTTTACTTCATCAAGTAATTAAAAAATGCACAGCGTTCATAACATTGTTCAAGAAATTGTAAAATAATATAATCCGTTGAAAATTTTCTTTATTTTTGGATATTAAAGATATTATACCATTACATTGCAGTGAAAAAGAAATACATAAGTTATTTTGTTTATATATATCATGAACATTTGTGACGCAGCATCACCTGCTTTTAATTATACCTAAATAAAGATTATTTGAAATTAAAAATAAACAAACAATTCTGATCTTCTTAAAATAATTACAAATTTTCAAAATCCGAATAGGATATCTGAAATTGTGGAACCTTTTTTTTCATGGCATTATATGTTATCTAACATCCCCTCACGATACAT
>JAPMOR010113011.1:280280-334957 GCA_026543865.1 Argiope aurantia | reverse complement strand
TGACATTTAAATTTTTTTCTTCTTAATATTGTTTTACTTTTAAAAAATCCTGTTTTGCTAAATAATAAATTATTTCGTAACGCGTAACCTTTATCTCTCAATTCACCTATGTTAACAGCATTTTTGAGAAATTTATTATCCACATTTTTATGGAAATGCAATATATCTAATTAAATGAAATAAAAGTTTGATTCAATTGATAGTAGTAGCAAATTTTTCGTAAATGTTATAGCAGGAGGTTAATGCTATAATTTTAGAGTTTTTTGTAAAAAAATATTAGTTCTTACTGTGAAACAATGCTGTATACGTTAACTTGCTGGTGTGTTCCAACTTCTTTCAGTGCCCTCCCCCCCTCCTCGTCATATGCATTCGGCAATTGAGAGGTCTTTACTGTATCTCATCCCTGTTTGACGGAATAGTTGGCCTGGCAAAAATTCCTGTGCGTGGTTCCGAGATTAGTATCAATGGTTTATTAAGGATTCTAGAATTTGGTATTCCTGGTAATTCTGTTGGAATTTGATAATTCTGTTGGTATTGGATAAGTTCATCTTAAAGCTGTGATCAGAATGTATGCTTTCTTTCCATCTGGGGGGAAGAAATTAGTTATATGATTCTGAAAGCTAATCTCAAATAAAGTTCTTGATCAAGGTATAATCATGATGGATATTGTAAAAAAAGTTTTTTTTTTCAAATCGTGATTGGTTTTTTCGCGTGTTAAGTGAATGCATTATTTAAAATATTCCCCAGGTATTTATCTGTAAGGCACTTCGAGTCGCCTTGACACTTCAGTGGCACGTTACATTGCACAGCATTGTACAATATTAAACAACATCCACAATATTGTGTAAAATGCTTGAATATGAATAATATAATATAGTATCGCACAATATTTTGTAATATTCTGCGCTACTTCAGTAACGAAGGCTGGCAAGGATTTAAATGAATCATTTTCTGAGATCAATATTCCTACTTCCTACATGATACAGGTTCTCGATAGAATTATTGCTAAAAGGCTTATATATGAACTTGAGAACGAATTTGCATTCGAAGCAGTTCGGTTTTAAACAGGAATAAACAACAATCCTATGAATTTGTAACTATTTTGTAAGAACGTAAAAAACAACAACACTACATTAGTTATTTTATTCGATTTGATTTTTTTAACTAGTCATCTATGGTGAATAAATATGGCCGGATCGGAATATTGACTTGTCTGTCTGTTAACCTAATGATATGGAATAAATTGTATTTAAAATGTCACATAGTTATTTGATAAGGTTATCAAACTGTATTTAGTAGTGTAGATTAGCAAGATAGTATTAATTTCCTTAAAGAAGATGGAATCTCTATTTATTACGTATATGTAGAGATTTTTTAGTGAATTGAAAACTCTTGATATCAAAAATAATATTAATTTCAACTATTGCATGAGTATTCCACAGGGTTTGTGTTTAGGGTTTGTTCTTACGATTAACCGTTGCAGACTAACTGTTAAGAGGTTTTGAGAAGTGATTCAAATTGCGACTTTATGATGTTTGACGAGAACGTTCTTTTATTGATTTTGGACATTACTTCTTACAGAATTTCGAAAACGCATAACAATACAAATAAAAGAAAAGAAAATTGATCTGTAAAATATAGTATAAATCAAAACAAATTTCAGTTTATTGTCTTTCCCTATTTAGATCAAAAGAAGAAATCTCTTCTCTCCACGTTTGCTGCTCTATCAAGATAATATCCTCAGCAAAAATATCTTAGAATTAGTTTGCTCATCGAATGACGTGGCTTCCTCATCTTGATATAATTAGAATGTTTCTTATTATTTGCAAAATAATCTCATGTTCTTGAGCAACATGGAGAGTCAAATCCCAGATATTGAAAATGCTTATAAAAATGTATCAAGGAAAATGCGAGTTTTACATGACTGTTTGAAGGTACGATCAGAATAAAACACATAGATTGTCTCTTTGAACATTGCAAAGACATAAAGAACAGTTTCTGTTGAAAAGATGGATCGATTGTCCACCATTTGGTATCAATATAGAAAAAGAAAGAAAATTTGATCTCTTCGTTAGAGGAGCTCCAAATGAAATAGACGATAGAGAAATAGACTACAATTGTTTGCAAGTTTCTGAAGCATTGACTTCCGTCCTTGGAAAAATATCAAAATTTCTTAGATAATAAATGTATTTATTAAAAGAAAAACCAAAATGATCTTCACAGGCTTTTCGAAATGACTTAAGATGCAAGATTGGATGACTTAGTGAAATCGGTGAAATACTTTGGGAAGAACGGAGGAAATTCGTCTTTTGCCGATGATTCTTGAGTTTGAAAAAAACGATCATCGAATTATTGTGACGAGCAAAGAAATGATAAAATACAAATAAAATATTTAACTGTATTAAGTTCCATGCTGTAAGGGTGAACGCGGCATTTCTAACTCAGAAGGCCTCGGAAAGACATTTTTTTATTTTTTATGAATAGGTTAAAACTAAAGTATTAACTGTGCGAAAAGGGCAAATTTTATGGGAATTGTCTAATAAATGGTGGTTTCACTTTAGTTGTATATCTACAGTTTGATCAAAAAAGATGCCGAGGTGACTTTTATATAGGTTAAATGTTTTAATGGCATATGAACGTGGTTTCCCTGGAAAATTGTAATTGATACTTATGTAGGAAGAATCGGTCATATATATTTATTAACCAATTTCTAATACGGAAAAAGTTATTTTCAAACACTTATAGAACTGGGGAAATCTTGGAATAGGGACATTAAAATTAAAATGGAAACACATCATACAAAATATGCTCAGAGCTTTATTATTATTATTATTATTATTATCTTTTACTTATATTACTTAACACATTATCCTTAATAATTCGTAATAATAATATATTATTTTACTTATATCATTTATACCTATTATTTAATTTTATTGTATGATTCATTTTTTTTATTTACTTATGTTTTCCCAAATTTTAATACTTATGTGTCTTCTATTTTCAATCTTTTTATTCTATTCTATATTTTATTTTGTATTTTATGTTGCTATTCCTACTTTTTACTCTTTAATCCTTTCTTATGCATTATATTTTATTGCTTCTGTTGAAAGTTGTAGGAAGTCCGTGTGAGGTCTTCCTGGCTTGCTTCATCTGTGCATTGTTTCTTCTAATTTTTCTTAAACTGTCTCGATATCAGATATGGGTTGATCATTTGCCTATTTAAATGTATTTATGATGTATTATGATGCCTATTCAAATGTATTTATGATGTATATCTATTTTATATTTTATTTAAATTGTACAGGGCAAATGTGTTTTCTTATTTGTGTTTCTCCGAATCATTTCAGGTTTATAAATTTCCATCTGGATCCCATGATTGCAGTCTGGTTTAGTTTTAATTTTTCTGTGCAAAATTTAATGCAAATAATAACATGTATTGATACATCACGATACATTTTATCGATAAAAATATTTATAAATGGTTCATTTAATTACATTTTTTCAAAGTTTTTTTTTTTTTTTTTTTGAAAAATTATAACAGGATCAAACACTGAAAACCTGGTTGATAGCCCGATAAGTTAGCACTTATGCTGACTTGTATATAAAATTTACCAAAAGTTTAAAGATCATTTTTTCTGAATAGGTCTTTAATAATATTTTAATGACTGGGCATCCTATACGCTGCGAGAAGCAAGCCTCTTCCCAAATTGAATTTCCCCGTTTGTCTCCACCGCATTTAACGAGAAGGATCACTTCGTGACTCTTTTCATAACAGTCCATAATTTTCCCACATTTTGGTTTCTATATGACACTGTTAGAACTCCATTATCGATGTACTATTAATTGAAAGGGATTAGGCACTTAAAATAGGGTCAAAATATCGATTTTTATCGACCTATTTCCTTTACATTGCAGAGATTTTCGGGACACAAAATTTCCAACTATGCCTTCAATGTTTCACAAATTATTTAGATCTTTTTGTCTGTGATAAAAAATGAAATACATTTGTGCACGTCCTCTGCATATTATCCTCCATGTTCTTATTAAAGGCTTTTTTTTTCTGTCGAAGAAGGGGCTTTTCTTTTGCCCATCGCCTTTTGTTTGATAATAGTTTTATTTATTTTTATTTACTTTAAGGCTCGAAATATAAGTATAAATTAAAAGCCATATACATTATTAAAATTAGACAAACATTCGGGCGCTAGAAACAAACATGACTTACGTTTTTGCCGTTCTTGTTTATAATGTATGACGGTACACTGCCGTACCTTAAATAAAACTGAAGGTAATGAGGCTAAATTAAAAACTGACTTTAATAACCTATGTAAATTTTAATTACTTAAAAAACACGGCATTACTGCAGGAAATCTACAAATAACTTAATTAAAAATTATAAATTTCCAGAATTAAATAAAAACAAAAGAGAAATTTATGTTGCATTACGAAAGCTTCACTTGACATTGCAGACAAAGCTCATTCGAGAATGCTAATATGTTTCTAAACTTCACTAGTAACCTGCTATTATACGAGTACTCCATCTACGCTGCTATCGGTCTCGCATTCCCTTTCAGGTCATTCACCTTCATTCATTCTTAATCGCTTATTAGTAACGCCACGAAATTCAAGAAAATTGCCTGAGTGTTTGTGAGAGTAATAAATACGCTCATATTGCAACCAAGATTTCTGAAATTGTAGACTAAATAAGCATTGTGAGACGTTAAGCCTTGGGCTTGCCCAGAAAGTTCTTTATAAAAGATTCTCGCTTTCCGCTTCATCTTTATGGCTTGTCCAATTTGATGACCATAAAAAAATCCAGTTTTAATTTCATTTTCTACTTATTTCAGAATTATTTTATAAAGTAAGCGTTCTCCTGATCAAGGTCTTTCATGAATTTTTTTCATTAATCTTAACTGGTACTGTTAATATACTGAAGCCAGTGCTGGTATTACTTGTTTGCCATAAATATTAAAAACTCTGATAAATTATTCAGACTACCGCCTGATTCAGGAAGAAAAAAAAACACATCAAAAATTGATTTCGAAAGAAAACTGTCGCTCATGAAAGAGAAGACTCTCAATCTCTCTGACATTTCGTAAAATTCTAATTACTTCTGAGCTACGTTTTATTAATTTCCGGCACCCTCTTTTAAGTTGCATTATTGGAAAAATCAAACCAGTAGAAAAATTCACACACGGACAAAAAAAAAAGTTGTCTGTGTGCAGTGAAGATTTTTCTTGAAGCTTCAATACATTTAAAGTTTATTATTTATAAAGGCAACCGAATGTTTGAATTTTTAAATCCCTTTCCTTCAAAATGTATCTAGCTGCTAAGAACTCTGACAAAGTAAAAATAGAAATCGCAGACAGTTTGTCAGTATGACACAAAAACACAGCCTGGCATCATAAATAATAATTCAAATAAAAACGTAAACTGATGGACGAATGAAACCCATCCGTTATTTTTTTCTACGAAATAAGAAAAAGAAAAAAAGAGACGTCATCATCGTTTTGATTCAGCATCTGCCGCCTTCATGTTCTATTTTGAGGGACTCCGTTTTTCACGTTGCGTTTATCTCTGATTTTTTTTTTCTCCTCTAGAATTTAGTCCCCCGTCACGGCCATCAATACCGACTCTACGGATATTTTCTATCGTTATATCTGCAGCTGCACAGATTATTTTTATTTCTGATGTATCGTTCGGTATTGTCTGCATTTCTTTACTCATTTCCAGACTTCAGATTGAAGGAACTTATCAGAGTAAAAGAGTTAATTTTTCTAGGAAATTTTCTGTGCAGTTGTTCCTGTATAATCTGCAAAACAGTCCTTCCAGCAGCATTCGGAAGTGGAGAGAATGATAACGGTATTTCTCTGCGCGGAGAGGATGGGCAGCCGGAGTACTTGGGAATGGGTTTTGTAAACATCGCCTGCTTTTTTAAAATTAAAATTATAATTTGAGGTGGCAAAGAGGCTTATTAATTTTGTGGACACATTATTCTGTTCTGTAGATTTCATTAAACAGTGACGAGCCTATCTTACATGAACATTACCAATTGCCTCGATGTTTATTCAATCATCCACAGAGGGGAGATCTATCTGCATTCCCAACATCAGTAGTGACTTTTTTGGGTAGTTAAGAAAATATATTTCGATTTCTGATCTCAGTAGCTAGTTTATTTGATGTGATTGCGTTTGCAATGATGATTAAAACTGTATATTGCTAGGTTTTGTACCTATTACCTATTTTTTCAGTCTTTATTTTACTGTCTATTACCAATTACCCAAAACTAGTTTTTATTCTTTATTGTTTCTCAATCAAACTATCTTATTTCAAGAAATATCGCAAAAAAAATTGTTTTTACTCATTATTATTTTTATTTTGGTGTGCCTTAAAACCCTTAAATCTCTAATTTTACTTAGAAAATATGGAAATATGGAAAACATGTAAAAACTGATAATACTGAATTTTGTGACATATTGAAAGGAAATATTTGGTTTAGAAAAAGAGCATTGGTTCTATTAAGTATCAGAAAGTAGGGCTTCTATTTAAAGTAGGCTTTTGGATCCGCCTTTCAAACTGACTAAATGTCAAACTTTCTCTTAAAAAAACGAATATTTCTATCCTATTTCTGCTTCAAGTATAAGACCTGTGAGTACAACTTTTGTATGACTCGTGAACTGTTCATTTATCACCAAAACCAAATGTTAATTTATGGAAATTAGAGCTCCCTAAAACTTTCGGAATCAGCTCACTACCTCCAATCCTGCAGACGTAAGAGGAATGAGTTTTCATCCTCATACTTTCAGCTAATTAATTTCCAAAGTTTCATCTTAATTCAGTTCATATTAACTTCATTCCAAAATATTCTCCTATTTCCTGATCCGCCTTTTTTTTATTTAATTATTGCTACGGAAGCTCTATAAAATGGCCTACACTCAGAGTGAAGGAATAAAAAATTGTCGAGCTAAAACATTCTTTTAAAAAATCCCTATCATTTCCTTACCAAAACCGACCCTTGTGCCTATCAAAATCTTACAGTATATAATCACAGAGATAAATTTTTCATTAGCTTTTTCTCATTTCGCTCTTGTGTCGTTCTGTGTTAATGTGCTCGTAGCATATGCTTGTACATAAATCAGGCCTCCCTGGATGGAATAAAACGAAATTAAAAATTCAAAGTGTCTTCTCTGTCTTCGGTTGCGATTCTGCTTGAGAAATTATGGTTATATATATATGTGTGTGTGTGTGTGCATATATATATATATATATACAGAGAGAGAGAGATGAAATTAAATTAAATGTGGATATATTTTTTGGAATTTGTAGTGGTATTGAAATGCAAAAAGTTTATTTGAAGTCCTGACATATTCTTTAAACGTATAGATGAGCTTAATATAAAAACGTCAGACGATATTTCATTCACATCTGATGGCAATAACTGCTCGTCTCTTCAATGCATTTTACTGCTTAAAGAAAAGACTGTAACACTTTTTCCAGTAACACATTGTAAAACCCAATTACCTTCTAGTAGAATTGACAAGATCCAAATCCCCGGCAGAGAGGGTATAAAAAAATGCAACAAATACCCTTCACTGTTGACAAAACCCAACAACCTCTCTCCTCATTGTTAAAAAAAAACAATACCTCCTCAGGCAGCATAAGTATTTAAGAAGTTGCTTTTATTGTTTATAAAGAGATGATGGTAACCATGACGACCATAACGGGTGAGCGCTCTTCTCGCCTCGAAGGTAGAGAATTCATTTGGGCTATGAGGAACATCCCTTCGAAGAGGCTCTTTCAAAAGCGAGTTGATGAAGAATATTTGCAAGGAGAAATGAGTTTATTAGTTAAGCTGGAGGGCTGACAAAATGAGTGTTCACCCCCATAGACAATTTCCCCTCACACGCGGGGGCAATTTAATCGATTTCGAGGAGTGTACTATATGGAGTTTACATGTCTATACTATGTAAATTGAGAAAATAAAAAGAAACCCAAAATAAAAATTGAGAAAAATAAAAAGAAACCAAATTTTACATCTTTCGTCATATTTGTAACGTTTGAATGAATCTGAAATGCCATCTATCACTGACATACAAGATAAATCAATCCAAAAACAGCAAATCATCTATGTTTTCCTCTTTTCTAAACTAACCATAATTATGCAATAAGTAACAGCTGCTGTTTTGGAGAAATTCCAATAATTATTTTTTAACAAAAGAGAAATCATGGAATAAAAAAAAAGCCTTGTGCGCATGATTGCAGGTTGAGGAAATCAAGAGGAGCGGGGGAAGTATGCGTCATTTTCCATTGCTTTCTATACTTAGGAAAGTGCATTCCAAAATTCGGTTCACTTAAATGCATTTTGTAGGTATAACATTATTCGTAATAAAATTCGCCAAGTTCTTTAATGTTAGAAAGCAAAAAATAGTCCAGAAAAACGTATGAATTTGCAGTACGTTTTAAAGCTTTTTGCTCACAAACTTTTTTAAACAGTCATTTTGATCCAATTTTTTTCTTTCTCTAGTCTTTACTTCAATGTTTTTCTCATACATTCACCTACCCAGACAGTTTTGAAGTGTATTCGTTCAGAGAAGATACATTAGTGGCAAATTAGTATTTTAACAGCGGACGAACTCAGGTTTGAACGTGGATGTTAAAGGTCAGATGGGACTGGCGACGCACTAGGATACACCCAAGCTGTCAAACAAATAAGCTTAAAAAAGGATTTTAGTGAATGAAAATGGAAACAAAAATTGAGGATGCCCCTTTTTATTTTCTTTTACCAATATTTCATTTTTTTTTCTTGATAAATAATGCTTCAAGAATTTTATGTATTTATAAAGACGAAATTCTTGATATCCTGGAATAAAAAAGATGTATTTAAACTTCATTCGATAATCCTCGAAATGAAAAACATATGTGTCTTTCTGTATTTATATACATATAACGTATCCGGAAATGAGTTGGCCTGGACATTTTATTTGGCATGTGGCCCTTACATCAAAATTGTAAAACATGCATTTTTTTGATCAAGTTCATTGGAAAGAAATGTTGCTTTTGCTTACGACAAATTCTTTTTTTTTCATCCATATATTATGAGAATATTCAAAAAACGGCCCATATTTACAAATATTTAATATGCGTGTTCCCTTTGATGGCAATAATGTATGACGAATTTCAATAATAAAGGGCATTAAAATAAATTCTTTTTAAAGTTTTTTAATTAAAAAATAAATAAATGCACTCCTACTCCAGTTTAAAGATTCGGAAGCAGTTCTGTTTAGAGTCCCCACTTTTTGAGAATCCTAAAAATCTGCTGACTTCATATCAGAGTCATAAAAGCTGAGTTCGCACTCGAAAATCGTTCAGCATACGATTTCAGTTCGCCGATGAAGAGGCGATCTGCGTTTCCCTACAAATGTCCGGCCTGGCAAGCACTTGAAGATAATGGAAGCAGCGTTTAGGAGTGTGGCAGGACTTCAGAAAATCATTTAACATCTTCAAAAGATGCCTGAATCAGGCATAATTATTTTGCCTGTGCGTTATCCGCATAGCAATGAAAGTATACATTTTTAATCGTCCCTTTTATTTCCATGCCCAGCATCATGTGTTCAGAAAAAATGTGATATTAAAATATTCTTAATAATAAAGTTTAAATTTAAAAAAAGTGGTAAAATAGAACTCCATTACATATTCCCTTTGCAACAGTTGAAGAGGTATGAAAGGGTCGGCTATCAATAATCACAATCCATTCAACTTTTAGAAATTGACAAATTCCTCAAATTATTGGAAATTGATTTCGCGAGAATAAATAGTAAACCTAAGGCTAAAGAAATTATAAAATGAAAATAAATAAACTCTAAAGACATGAAATTCGTTGAAATTTAGAATAGAAAAGATTGAAAACATTAATAAAAATTAATTTGAACAATTAGAGAAATCAGAAAAGGATGGGAAAAAATAGAATTACAAAGCAACTATAAACATATGTACGTAGAGAATTAGAATAAATTCTAAAAGGACATGATTTTTATACGCATTTTAAAATTTCATTCAATACACAAGAAAGTCTCGATAAATTAAAACTTTTGAGTCTCTTTAATTTCAAAACGAACTATTAAATTTTTTAAACGAACTATTAGTTAGTCCTAATGATTCTACATTACATCAATGGAGAAATGCGCTGCAAAATTTACGTCAGTGCGGTGGAAATGGTCTGGTCAGTTTTGGCATGGTGTCCATTGAAAGGTTGGTTGTGTAACCTACACTGATGTCCTTTCAATCCGTTATTTGTTTATTTATTTTACTGCCCCATTTAGAGTAGGTGTTTATTGGATGCGATGGGGCAAATAAGATTGCTGTACATGGTGAGGGGAGGGATTTGCGACATTACTCTAGCAAAGGGTTCGGGGTGGGGAAGATTAGTGGAGTGATCGTGAAGGTTGGGCGAAAAAAATAGAGAAGCTTCAGTGGATGAAAAAAAAAATGGTGAGATTTGTTTAGTTTAGAATCACATTTATGAGGTCTGCATAAAAAATGAAGTAGTCCCGACTTGTTGAGATTGTTCGATTCTGTTATGCAGTTTCTTCTTTCGAGATTACAATTATTGAAACTTTCGAAGAATTCACTGCTTATATGGAGAGCGAAGGGAATTAAATTTATTGAAAAAGGAAAGTTTTGTAGAATGAATTATAGCATATTATCATTAATATATCTGGGAAGATTGCTAAATGCAGCTCTCCTAAACCATTCTGGCATCTGATTTAATGCAGGATTTATTTAGATGCCACTGCGATAATGAAAATGCACTTTGTGTTCCATTCTCTTCAGATGTTAAGTGGTCTTTGTGAGCAAGTCCAGTTGGAGAATTAATGGCATAAGATTTCTGTATATAATTGCTATTGTCAACATCGAATTATTTTAATTATTCCAAATCGTATAATAAAGCGTAAGGTATCATTGGGTGGAATGTGATTTTTAACGAGTTCTGACACTGCTTACTGTAAATACATTGTTTAAAATCTGAGTTAAAAGAAACAGTAGACATCATGGAAGTAGATTCATCTCAACTTCTTTATTCTTTCACAAATTTAACCCAATTTGATTCTGCATAGAACAATTCATGTCTTATTAGTAACTTATGTCATTCATTAGCATCAGCACCCATTAAACGCATTGAAAGTTGCAGCTACAACGACTAACAGTAAGGCCGATGGCTCCAATGAGTAGGATTATACTTTATACTTTTTATACTGTGAATTGGATATACTATCGCCTGTTCAATATATAATGCTGCATTATTTATTGAACAGCTTTATAAAAGAGTCACAAAATCTAATAGAATTATTACATTAGTTAACGAAAATTAAGGAAAATTTCAAGATAATTGCATTCGGGCTCCAAACATTATGTAGAAAGAAATTTTATAAAAACTTTCACACCCGTCAACTACTCTTTGTTGAGTATTAATTTGAACAACCTAAAAAAGTTTAACCAGTATAGGAAGAGGAAAGAGACAAGTACCGTCAGGTTTTATTTGTCAGCGGGAGAAAATTAAGAAAAAGGAAAAGATTTTTTAATTTTAAATTGAGACGTAAATATTTTTCTTAGGATGATATTTTTCGAAGCTATCGCCTCTAAACTTTAAAGCTGTAGTATCGAAAATCTGTTTGAATTTCATCCTTAAATTAGCGGCAACTCTATTAGGAGGGGGTTGCATTTTTAATAGAAAAAAGATATCTGTTGGCAAAAGAGGAGGCATTCCCTTCACGTTGTAGCGTCCAAACTGGAAACAAGGAGAAAGTAGGAGAGATTTGTTGAGAGTTGATGGAAGATCTCTGGGCAAAGTGGTTGCCGTCGAAAGTTGGTGAATAATTCAGATCTCTCTCCCTGTAAAAGCGCAAAACAAAGCTAGGGCTGATTTCTTGAAAGGGAGGAGCAAACTTGGAGGAGAAATGCGATCAAGCCTTCATCGTTCTTTTCGATGCTACGGAGGCTTCCTCTCGGTCATTATAAATTCAGTAAGTGTTTACCCGAAGAAGTGAAATGTTTGCGAAAGGGTTGTGGTTTTTGAGTGTAAAACGCTAACATATGAAATTCTGTAAAGTATTGGAGCGAGGATGCATTTTAGGACATTGCAAAAATATTCTGAAACAGTTTTCTTTAGAAGAATTGTTGTATTCCAGAAAGAAATATTTTGTTTTATATTTCTTTTCTTTGCTGATATTTACATTCACTCATAAGTTCTGATGTATCAAAATGTTGGAAGGAAACTTTAAATTGTTGGGGAGTGAATAGAGGAAACATCGATTTTCACATTAAAATTTGAAATAAGCATTGAGAGCTTTATAATGTGATAAACATGGGGAAAACTGATTGACCTCAAGAGAATTTGTAGCGAAATTGTTACTTAGATACCCTGCCCGCGAATCAAACACTTTTGCATTTAGCTCTTTAGGCGTTTACCGCCTTTTGCGCCCAGTTAATAATTTAACTTTTTATCATTATTTCTCAAAGTCGACATAGTAATTCGATGTAAAATATAGTGTAAGAAATTCTTAGACCCAAACGGTGTTGAATGCCTTTTGGGTTTGAATTAGTCAAGAAAACTAGTTTTAACGAGTTTTAAATAAAACACGTTTGTAAAAGTAAGATAGAAGCTATTGATGTGGAAACAAATTTGCTCTAATTTACTAATATGGATTTTTTTTTCTTGCAGAACCTGAAAAATCAGATCATGACTACTAATGTTTGGGTTGAACAGGTATTTATTGTCCTTTTTTTTACATTTAGAGAGCATACTTAAGAAAGAATGAATGCTGAAATATCCTAATAATATAATGGTTTCATCATTTGTACAGATTCTATCCAAATCTCGTCTCATCCAGTCATTTATTCTTATTTGGGTTTTGGTTTTTGCGACTTGATTCCATTCATTTTCATTCTATAAATAAATTGAATGACAATAATTTAAAAATATATATACTTTTACTAATAAACAAAGTTGAATGTAATTTTTTCTATCAAGAAAATCGTGAGCTGCTGATAGAAGCAATGTAAACCAATGTAACCATAATTGCATTTATAATGCAGGCTTATTGCACCGATTACAAAGAGTCACCGGTTCAGTGTGAACGATGCCTGAGAAAACGTTTGAATGCGGGGAATCTATTTAAATGATTCCTTTGCTCTGTCTAAGTTTTATTTTGCAATATTTCTCGAAACTGAATATGGGGGATGGGATGCAAAAGACCCTTGATGTGAAATGTTTCCAGAGACCGAACGCTTTCATACGAAATAAAAAATCGATGAAATCAGTATATACATTTTATTTAGTAGTTCACTTTGTCAATGTCTTTTTCCTCAGGTGTCATACTTTTGGAATATCTCTCGGATTGAGAGAAAGAAACCATTAATTTTATATGAAATTCTTAGGACCATTGGCGGTCTTAATTTCATAAGAAATAAAAATTTGTGAAATCAATATAATAAACGGGGCTTCGGAATGTTTTTTGTTTTGTTTTGGCATTTACTTTAATATATAGATGATGATATAAGATATAGAATTTTAAAACTAGTCTTGTTTCCGAATTTCTAAATGAGGCCTCTCGTTTGGAATCAAAATACAATTAATCAAATAATTGAGAATTTAGATTCAACTAAATTTTACCAATATTTTCTCAATTACTTTTTTATTAATTAATCTATCCATATTTTTCAAATTTCTTCATACTTATTCATATTTGTTTTACAGATTTCGCTTATAATGTTTATCAAATTGCTAAATCTTTCCATTTTTTTAAGTTGAAAATCGAATAGCAAGTTTCTTTACATATTTTTGATATGCAGAAACTAATTATTGACGGAAAACTAGCCAATTATTGGCATGAGTGTATCAGTTTTCGCCAAGGAGAGAAACCATATTCACCAATCCTTGAGTTTATCTTTTAACAAACTTCAATTTAAAATTTAAATATTTTAACAAAATTAATAAATAAAGAAAATATATTTATGGCTTTATTTATTGGTATAAAATTATCACACAATAGTTTCTGAACACTGTTAAATTTACTGCAGTTACTACACCTACCTACTAAATAGGATCTGAGAAAGAAAATTACCAGCGCCATTTTTATATTGGTAAGTATGCTTTGGTATATTTCAGTCGGTATTTAGAAAATAAAGAAGCAAAACTTTGGATTTTCTTATTCCCAGACATTAGAAGCTTTGATAATGAAATATCTGTATAATTTGACTCTTCGATTTGAGTCTCTTCCTCATCCATTTGAAAAATAGTCTGTTTCAAGCTCCGTGAAGATTAGTAGCCACCTTTCCTTATGAAATACTCAAAATTGGTTTGTTCCCACTCCCCCCTTTTTTTTTTGGTAAGTATTGTGGTTGTGGTATGTTGCTTGATCTACTTTCATTACTGCTGAAATTTCGACATCTTCCATATTTTCTGTTCACTCCATCTTCAGTGTGCTGCTTATGCCATCTTCTTCACTGCTTTCACCGTGAATTGATCTTGTGGTTCCCACTCTTCGTCTTCTTTTTTGGAGCTATCAAGTCAATTTTTTGTGACTTTTTTGCTGTAATATTTTTTTCCTATCATTGTGTCGTTCCTTTTTTCTTCTTCCTCTCTGCTGCTTTTTGTGAGTTAACTCCCCGTTTTCTGCTTTTCTTCTTATTTTGTACTAACTCTGTTTGTTCGACTTGCTTTTTTCCTCTTTTCTCAATTGCTTTATTTTCTATCTTCACTTTCGGGTAATTTTTGCACTCAGTTGGCGCGACTATACTTGCCAAAACTAGGCCGATACGCTTTCTGATAGTCTCTTTAGGACGTTAATCCAGCTAAGAGATCTCTTGAAGGGGCTTGGTAACAAGATATTTTCGCCTTCAGGTGTCGTACTAAACGGGTCCCATGACATTTACAGTTATAAACTGGTGCTGAGCTTCATGAGGGGTGTTAATAACTGGTGTTGTCCAATCCAGTTATTGCCATTTCGCGAATCTCTTTTGACAGTCCTATCAATAATTGACTTCATATTCTTTTAAAAGGTGAAATCGTCCTTCTATTTTAAACTAAATAATAGCTGTAGTAAGCACATAAAACTACCCAATTATTGACGTCAATAAGAGGGGAAACGGATCTCTTGAAGATCCAATATATTGTTTAATTGAATTTTTTATTTGAAAATGGTATTCACGTCATCAAAAAATGGTGTAAAAATGAGTAAAAAAAAATCAGAAACTCATAAATAAAATAAGCCAAGAAAAAATAGGCAAAATTTGAATTCATCTTCTTATCGAAATTTGTAATAAGCCGTTGGCTGACGTAAAATATCAAGAAATATGTATTCCCCACACTTTATCATCATTGATATTTAGTATTATCAAGAATCAGTAATTATTTAAAATGGCGCCAAGACTCTTATGTTTTAAATTTATGATACAAGTTTCCAAAATTGTTGGCATGTCAGTAATGAATGCCTTTACCTTATGTCATAATTTTTATTGATAAAAATGTCCCAAAAAAGGAAACATTCGATAAAATTAAATGCATTTTGATTATGATTTTGTCAACTGCAAAAGTACGCCTTAGAATCTGAATGGTTACAATAATAGTTATATGGTTTTCAGCTTCTTATTCCCTTCTTCTAGTAGCCTTATTAACGTTTCTTTCCATTTGCCATACGGAGAAAAAAAGTAAATGATTTTTTTCAATCATATTCCATTTTTTTCGCTTATTCCTCATCTCACATCTTTTACGCATGTAACATTCCAAAACATTTTCATGCTTGAAAATAAACTTCTGTAACATTTTCGCGCCTAAAAATAAATTCCAATAAGGCGATCTAATTTTCATTTTAGTATGGTGGTCTAATTTTTTTTTGAGAAACATGCTGGCGCACGAAATTTTATTTTTGAAATAGCTCGTTGCTTCAGATACGAACGTTAAACTGATTTTTACACATTCGATTTTGTCCTTTTCCATATCTGAAAGAAAAAAGCAACCCGGGCTATTGAGATTCGACGGATTAAATATTATTTCCTTTTCTCATTATTTTGATGACTGCAATTTGCCTTTTGCTATGTTTTGAAATGGTGTATTACATAGCAATTTCTATTCGATTTAGATCTTTGCATATTACAATTCCCATTTCAAGGAAATTGCATTTTAAAACAAAGACGATTAAAAATCATCCTTGGAGCCAAAGAGGCTGCTTTTTAAAATATTAGACAGCATTGCATAAAAATAAAACTTTGTTAAAATACAATTTTTTTATGAATGTTAAGAAAAGCGAAAATTTTATTTATGTAAAACGCGAAGATCAAAGCATACTTGAAAAGGCTAGAGATCCTGATAGAGATACCGTAAGCAAATTCGATTTTTTTCTTATTTAAACTGCACTTTTGAATTTTAACAGAATTCTTGTGAATTTTTTAATATGATGATTCAGATTTTATAATATTAGTTTTTATACCTCACGCATTTATTTTGAAATTCAATCTTCTCATAAAAATATTTTCTCATTTTTAATTCATCAAAGAAATTTTCTTTTTTTAAAATCTTTTCTTTAATTTTTAATTTTCAATATATTTCATCCATTATTATGTTATGGATTTTTTTCTTTTACTTTTTTTTCTCGCAATCACTATCAAATGGCGTTTCTTGTACGAAATCAAAATTTACTTAAATTATGTTGATTACATGATAATTAAGGTATAAAAATATTTCCTGTCATCGTTGTAAAAAATTTCAGATTTTTATATGAGAAAGAGAGATTAAAATCAATTCCTACTTTTTAATCATGAAACAAATAAAAAAGTTTATAAAAATCCGTATAATAGAATTGAACACTATTCGAAACCAAGATAGCTGTTCATCAAAGATAATTTCTTCTGCAGTGCAATGGATAATTTAATTATATTTATATTGCATTCTAGTGTGGCATTAATGAGCTTGCATGGAATAAGTTGTTGTTCTATTACTTTGAACGCAACCATTGTACAACTCTTCTCCTTGTATAATTCATCACATGTTTTATCACCGCGACCCAGCTGATTTGTCATACGCTTGACGCAGCACGGCCCAACTTCACTCTTGCTGCACATCCAACAGCCAATCAACTCTCCCCTTGTAGAATGTAGTTTCTTTCTATTCTCATTTCGAATAGGTTTGTCATTTCGTGTAAGGCCAAATACATTATCATTCGGAAGGAAGAGAAAGCCTGCTTTATGGGTACAGCACCCCGCATCGGCCACATAGAAAGGATTTACTGCTACCATTCTAGAACAAATAGTAACTTTTTACTTTCTAGAATGCAGAATACAAATCAGCTTAAAGATTTACGATCATCGTCTTTTCGACCTTTCCGAATCTGAAGCCATCTTCCGCATTGTTTAAGGCGGATGCCCGATTGTGAAAAACGCAAAGAGGATAAAATGTGGCATTTAATACTGAAATTGTCAACTCTGCCCCATGCATGTGATAACGAAGGCGCCTCGAGCCAGATCAATGAAAACCGCTTTCATCCCATTAAAAGGATATCCGTATTTTGAATCATAATCTGCTTAAAAGGGAATTCTATATTGATCTGTTCTTACGTGAACATAATTATTCTGGGAGGGGTCTCCTCAAAACTTTCTCGCATATTCTCTAATAAAGATAAATGTGTGTTGAGACGCGTTTTTTTCTCGATCGATCGGAACCAAAATTTGACACAAGGTTGCAATGGCAGGCACAAAATCACATACCGAATTTGATATAGTTAAGTCATTTCGGTTTTGAGTTATCCCATTTAAATGTATCTGAAAGTCTACAGTTGGTCAACCCTTTGTTGAATTTGGCTCACAATTTGTTAGCCAAATTCTACAAAGGGTTGCCAAACTAGCCACATTCAAATTTCTGTATTGTAGATGTTAAATTTCTGTATCGAATTTTATCCATTTAGCTCTCTTCGTGTTGTAGTGATCGTGCCTACTTATAGTAGCAGCACAGCCCGGTAGAAAGACTTCCTCACAACAGATTTTGCTGAACATTTGTTACACACTTGATATAAGGACCATAAACCGAATTTCATCTTTCTTTGCCACAAAAATTTCCAAAAATGCGCTTTTTGTACTAAACGTAGAGATAGGTCAAATTCTGGATTTTTTTTTTTTTTTGATAATTGCAATACTTTCTCTATACTTCGTATACGATAAAATTAGAATACTGCAGCTGGCAGTGAGGAAATTTAATATGTATCTTTAACACAGAAATTGTCATACTTTTCAAATGTCCGGCGTTCTCGATTGAAAGAGTCTTTATACTATGACATTATACTAGTGTCTGTATAAATCATGAATGCATTATTGTGTAGGTTTAGGAATATGTACAGATAGTGTGAAAGATGGACCAAAAGAAAGCTTTCCAAATGAATGGTGGGGTAATATTTTCTTCTCTGAATGGTGATCACTTTCCATCAGAATATCATTTCATCATCTGGCGAATCTCTTGACGTGTGGCTGATGTTGCCCATCCCATTTGTGGGAGATGTAGAACGACCTAAATCTTTGGGCTTTCGAAATTGGAACAGCTTCTCTTTCGACTCAAGAATCGTTTGTCACTCGTGAGAGGGACTTTGTGGTTTCGCTTTTACCACGAGCATTCTGATTTCTCTTCATTTTCACATTTTAATTCTAGTAAATACTAAAAAGAATGAAAGTTTTTAAAAACTTAGGATTCACTGATAACTTGCCTGCAAGCAATGATATATATCGTGGATCCGGTTCTTCGTATTTTTTTTAATTATATATTTTCATATGCATGTTTATGAACTTCCCGTTGAAAGAATTCGTCATCTGCAATTTTGGCTTAAAATTTCTTCATCTCTTCGGCTTGTTGAGATTTCCTGCTCACAAACAGCCATTTTACTCATTTCAATTTCCCCATAATCCAGCACGTCTGAAACGGAAAGATTCATCAATTCGAAAAGTCAAATTTCTGATGATTGCAACACTTTTTCTTTTTATATTTTGGATGCGAGATAATGATAAAAGTTTTAGAGTCTTTTCTGTAATGTTTATGCAAAACAGTTTTTTCACATGCATTTTTATTGAATTCGACTGGTCTCATATTGGCGAACATGGGATTTTGAAATTCATTTTTCATTCTGTCTATTGTGCGGTCAAATTTCGAAATTGTATTCTCTTATCAAAACTGGGACAACACATAGTTTTAATATATTCGGAAGTTACTTATCAGTTTCTTCGACGAAATAAAATGAACTTTAATTCCATGTTATTTGTAATAAAAAAAAGGATAATGCAATATTCAGAATAAACCAGACTAAAAATTGGAAATTAATAAAAAATTAACTATTATTGTATGAATAGGTAATTTTTGTACGTATATTCAAAACCTGTTATACATACAAGTATAGGTACCTGATATACGTACGTGTTTTCAAAACTTCATTTTGTTCAATTCATTTTTGTATTTTATTTTCTCCAGGAGTGGAATGATTACAAGATGCGTTGGGACCCGGATGATTACGGGGGCGTAACAAAGCTCCACGTTCCTGCTGAACTTATTTGGCTTCCTGACATTGTGCTTTATAATAAGTAAGTAGAGTCCAACCAACCTATGAATACCGCATTCAATCACTGTATTTACTTATCATACAGGGTGCGGCAAAAAAACTCGGCCAAAGTTTATTGCATCTTGGAGCAGAAGTTAATTAATTTCTTTTTAATTTGTTTCTATCACTTTTTAATTTTTTTGTCTATCACTTCAATTATAAAATATTTTATAATATATCTCTTAGCTTGCGTATTGTTTTTTGGGCTTTTTTACAATGTGAGGCAAAGTAACTGCAATTTTAAAGTTGTTTAAGCAATGAAAATTACAGTTTGAAATCGTTCGTTTTCTTACTGTGCTCGACAAACAATGTTTGATTCAACCTGTCATTTCAAAGAGATTGGCAATGACGGTCGACGTCCAATAAATGAACGAAAACGAAAGGTGAACACGTTCAATTACCGTAAGGCCATAAAAAAACGAATTGAGCGAAATCCAAGGGTTTCCTTGAGAAAGATTGCTCGTGAAATTGGATAAGTGAACGATCAGTGCGACAATTGACAAAAGCAGAGCTTGGACTGAAGCTATACAAGTTCCAAGAAGTTCAACTTCTCAATGAAGAAAATAAAATCGTGCGGCTCCAAAAATGCCGAACAATTTTGAGACGAGCCGCAAGTCAGGGCTGGAAGAGATTCCATTTCACTGATGAGAAGCTCTTTACCGTCCAACAAGCTCATAACTCCCAGAAGACAGCATCTGGTCTGCAGACGCTCCAAGCACCTCAACAATTGTTGGACATGCCCACCATCGGTCATGCTGAGGGGCGGAATTCGCGCAAGCAGCAAAATTCCTCTGGTTTTTGTGGATGAGGGCGTTAAAATAAATCAAAATTGTGCTAGCGTGACATTCTCGACATTCTGTACTTCAATGGGCCAAAATGCACTACGACAATGTAAAATAGATGGTTCAACATGATTTTGCACCAAATCACAAGGCCAGAGAGACGCAAGAGTATTGAAGGAGCATTTTCCGAACGTGATATCATCTGGAGAATGGACTCAATATTCGTCGAATCTCAATCCCATGGATTATAGTGTATGATCCAGTTTGGAATCCAGACTTGCGGCCTATTGATGAAAATTTCGATAGGTGCTTGCGCCTCTGCATCGCTGCTAAAATCGGCCACTTTGAAATCAATTAATAAATTTATTTATTAGTAATAGTCTACTCTTATTATTATTTGTTATATTTTGTTAATTTATTTGTTTTGAATAAAGTTATGTTAAAAATTATCTACAGCAACCTGTAAGTATTTTTATTCGTAGAAGTTTTTATCACAGAATAAAAGAGATTCTGCGCAATTATTGTTCATTTTTTTTCCAAAGATACCTATAGCAGAGAGAAGCGATAAAGATAATAAATAGTTAGATATAAACATTAAAACAAACACAACAAATGATATTTCTTCGTCTTTATGCTTAGACATGTGGTCATGATAAGAATTCTGTATGAGAAGCATTTATCTGACGAGAAGCATATTCGATTATTTTTTTTGTTTAATAGCATTTTGAAGAGTTTACATTATTTAGTAATGATCAAAAATATCAAGAAACAAACATTGAATTTAAGAGAAATTTAAATCAAAAATAATTTATTTTAACAATATTTGAAAATACTTCATCAATCTATAAGAAATAAAATTGATTTTCTTTCATTATCATTATTTTATACTTTTTTGACCATTCAGTTAACCATTAGCATAATGAAATCTTGAAAACAATTTTCTCTGAAATTCGATGCCAGTAACCCAACTTTTATGAAATTAAAATTTGCTTAAATAAATCGATTCACCAATGAATAAATATTGCAGATATTAATGTAATATATTAACGTTTCAATTGCATACTTTTACTATCAAATGAACAAAATGTAAAACTATAGCACATAAAGAAGAAACTAGAGAATTGATTAAAAAATTTTATTGTTTAAAGTATGAAATATTTCCAATTTAATAAGAACTATTAATTATGTCTCCTGATGTTTTTATTGTTTCCTGAGAAAAATAATTCGATTTAAATTGCTTTTCCTTTTTTTTTATGTAAAAGCTGATGTCACTCATTGATATTATAATATCACGAAGCATGGAGAAATAGTTTGTCAGAAAAATAAGCGACATCCGACAAAAATAATTTTGTTGGATTTCCAACAATTAAGAAAAGCGAAGCAAGAAAGCAGGTATTTCTAAATCTAAGAAAATGATACATTCCAAAATACTAGATGTTCTTCAAAAGTTAATTAAGAATTAGAATAGGAAAATCTAAACGAAACATGTTATGTTTTTTTTTCCATTAACGTGCATTTCATATCTTTCTTTCTTTATGGTGAAATTTTTATATTCAAATAAGTCTCTTTCAAAGTGTTTCATAAGGTAGTAGTCAGAATTTTAAAATATAAAACCTACTCTTAATCACTCTCCCCATTTTTAAAAAACTTTTTTGATGAATATATGTGTTCCCGCTTAAATTCAATGTCCTGTAACTGATTTTTAAACCTTTAGAGATAAAAATATATTTTCAATTAGGGAGAAATTTCAATTCCCATGAAGAATGTATTGTTTGAGTCAGCAGATGTATTGGCTGAAAATTTTTTTTTTTAAATCTGTAGTTTTAAACTATTAAATGAGTCACATTTAATAAATTATTCCCGATATACTAAAATTTTAAACAATCAAATTCCATTCTTTTGCGACTAAAGCTAAACAAGTTGCCGAAATTTTGAGTTTTTTTATTTTAGACCTAGGTGCAGGGCACCTTCGAGAAACATCACCCATTCAAATAACCTTTTTCTACAGCTACCTTAAGGAAGCTGTAGAAAAGCTTTAAAATAGTGATGTTCAAAGCTTTGTAACTTTGTTAGTCTTACTTCCGTAAAAATGAAATCATTTTTATTTAAAACATCTGCGTATCAATAAAACTTTCATAGATATCACCAGTAAAGGCAGGAATAATGCCATAAAAATTAAGTCTTAGTAATGTTTTATTGAATCAAACAATATACAATATAATTTTTTATATCATTTAGGTCATTTTTCGGTGTAGAAGTATTTGTCTATCTCTATGAATGAGTCGTTGGACCCCGATAAGAGTTGACAACCTGCATGATAATAATTTGCTTTCACTTTTTAAAAAATCTTAGCTACCGATTATTTTCAAGGTTTCAATTATAATTTGATGCATGTGATATGGCTTTTATCATCATCCTCTTGGACATGATGTCAAATATTGAACTTAATGTTGTATGCATTTTTTATTGCTCTAAAGTAAAATAAAAATATTTAGTTCAAGGAACCTAAGGAAACTTTTAGTGAGAAGTTTATTGTTGAAAGTTTTGCATGATTGGTTAATTAAAAATAGAGAGAAAAGAAAAAAATGGTGTAAGCCATTGCCTAGCATTACCAAAATGGTATTTTAGTGCTAATATTTCAATGATATCTCTTTATAACCACATCCATGAAAACAGAAACAATGTCCTCATAATTTTCTGTTATATAAAAAACCCCATCAAAGCCGCGCGTTTCATGAAAATTTATTTTGAATTTAGATATAGATTGTATTCGTTACATTAAATTATATTAACTTATATCTAAAACAGTTTAAAATAAACATTTGCGCTTTGAAGTTTGTTATTATGTTTATACTTAAATAAAAGAAAATGAACAAAAAAATATATGGTTCTGATATTTCAGAAATGAAATTATCGCTCATCCAATATAAATCTGATAATAATAATGGATTCACTATTTTTCAGTTTTAAAACGTTTCTTGTCCGTCAATAAAATTTTAAGTATTTAAAGCAATGTTCCAAAACCCATTTCGGGAAAGAACGTTTTCAGTTGTCCCAAACAACAACAACAACAAAAAACCCAGTTTAGTTCGTAAATAAATGCATAAAAGAAATCCCCAAAATATGCGTTCATTTGTTTGTATGTGCCATTATTTGTTAGCTATTTTTGTTGTTGTTGCGATTCTCTTTTGTAAATTGAAGAGGATCAAATATTTTGAAAAATATACATTTTTCAACGATTTCCGAAAAGGTTTTGAAATCCTCCTTTTTTCTTTTACTTTATTTAATTTGAATAGAATCCAAGAAACGTCTTTTACCACTTATCTTTCTGACAGATTGGCATTTCCTATATCATTATGTTTTACTCTTTTTCTTTCTTTTTTTTTCAGCAAAAATGCTGAGTATTTGCGAAATACAAAAAAAAAAAGATCTTTGAATCAAAAACCTTTCAGCGAATGTTTTAAAAGATATTTCTAAAATGAATACGTTTCTTAAATTTTCTTGAATATCTAAATCAATGATTTTATTTATTTGTGGCTTCTTTCTGCATTTTACTTTGTTATAGGCTTATTTTAAATTCAGATTGATTTTTTTAATGTAGCTTACGAACGTTTATGTGTCTCATTCTTTTGATAATTAGTGTGGTGGCGTAACATAGCAGCCTGCCCGGGCCGTAAAATGTCAAGCTTAAAGCTGATGGTCTCGCCGTAAAGAATTCCAGAGGCCAAACATGATAATGCTGCTGTTACGACTGGAAGGAAGAAGCAAAGAAGAAAAGAAATAAATCAAAAGGCTGAATTCGTATAATGCTCAAACCATTCGTTATTTTTTTTTTTTTACGTTGCGTTTAAATTACGTTTTTTACGCTACCTCAGTTGAATCCATTACTTTTTTATGTACATCACCCATCTTTGGGAAATTTTGATAGCAAAATTTTAAAAGAGTTCAAGATACGCGGTGTTGAGCAAATGACACGACATCATTACAAAGATATTTTGGTCACTGAAAAAATAAGCAATTGAAAGCTTAAGCACGAGTATATGTAGGCATTTTCTTTTCTTTTTTTTCTTTGGATTTTGGCAATTTGTGTAACATACGCAAAAATATTCAAGCAAAAAGTTATTTCAGATGTGCAATATATAAATGAACCATTCATTCATCTTTTCTTTTGCTCTGTAAGTAATTAATCCTTTAGTTTGCTCTGAAGTCATTTCTTTCCAATCCACGGGGCTGCTGAAACTATTCTTATTTGCGTCAGATATGTACCGGAGAAAAAACTTATAGATTTGCTAGGAAATGTATGCAATGGCTCACATGTACTTTTGAGCGCCCGTGTTTTAGAAACTTATTTTTACAAAACATCATCTAAATCTTAAAGGATTTACCTCAAACTTTTTTCTTCTAAACTTTCTTTTGTCTATAATAACATCTACATGCTGAAATGAAAACAAATTGAATACCTTTTATTATTTAAAAAATTTAATTTACCGAAAGAATGTTAAAAACAATCTTGTATAAGTAATTGGATTTTGAGCATTCAACAAATATAAGCAAATAAGCAAACATATTTATTCTTTGTTTGGTATTCTTTAGCTGAAATGATAATTTTAATACATTTGGGCATGGATTTAAACTGTTATTTTTTATATTTTTTTCTTATGAATGTTCAATTCTGTTCCATTCTTCTATTAATACTATTTTAAGTTGTTCTTTCGAAAAAATGTCATGTTTTTTTGTTCGTTTCTCCAATGAATGCTACACATTTTCAATTGGAATTAAATCTGGAAAATATGGTGGAGTATTTTTAATCAAGTTTTTCTTAATAATATCTGTGTATTCATACTAGTCCATATTATTTTCAGTGAAAACTGAATTTCCCGTACCAGAAGCAGCTAAACATTCCCAAACCTTCCGCCTTCATGTTCGAGAGTTGGGAACAGATTTTTTGGACTGAATTATTCATTGTGCTTTCTCCATATAGTTATTCGCCTACCAGGTCCTCATTTGTTACATTTTGATTCATTCGCAAATAGGATCCTTCCTCACAAAGATATATCATTATCTGTCATTGAGTCAGAACTGCTCTTTCATTAACAAAAGTTGCAAAGCAATTGCAAAGTTTGCTTTCATTGAAAATATTTTTACAACTGCATTAAGATTTGTTTTTCTTTTTTTAATTTTATGCATGATAAAGCTCCGATTCTTGGAAATTAGATTGCGAGGAGCCCCTGATTTCAATGCATTTTCCGCAATTCCACATAATTTTCGTCCTCTCATAATAGAAAACACAGTTGAGTGACTTACTATAACAAGTTTTCAGATAGTTCCGATGCTTTTACCATTTTTAAAATGTTCTATGACCGAATGCCTAAAAGAATTTTTTTGTAGTCCCGAACTAATTTTTCTTCAAATATTGAAATGTAAGCAATTTGGAAAGACATATTAGTTATTTCAAAATGCAGACGATAAAATTAGACATATATTTCCGTTTATAATAAACATAAATAACAGAAATTTCGTCTATCCAAAAATTTAGTAAAGCTTTCATCTGTCCATTTCTTTATATGTGATTGCTTTTCAATTGTTTTTTCGATAAATTAATTTTTTTCAATAAAATGGGTTGTGTTGATTTTAATTACCATTTATATATTTTATTGTAGACAAAAGAAAATTTGTATGAAAATTTTCATATTAAATTCTTTAATATTAGATGATGTGGAGTTTTTTTTTTTCTAAGTAAGTTTCAAAAACCAAAGCGTCCAAAAAATACATATGACCCAAGCCATTGTGTATTCTAGATATGTTAAGAGAATGTTATATATATATATATATATATATAACCAATCTAAAGTAAGGAATATTTTGAAAACAATACTAAAATGAAAACGAAACGAAATAGTTTCGGAATCGCAACTAAAAATTATTCAAATATATATATGAAATTTCCAGGATTATAATGTATTTTTAAACATTAAACTGGTTCCCTGGGATAATTATGAAGTATTTCTAAAACTTTCTGCAAAATTCAGATTTTTAAAGTGAATCCCATTCACAAATTAAATTAAAAATTTTGATTAGAAACACATTCTTGATTTCTTTTACGAAAGAGGTTAGAAAAAAAAGAGCGTTTCAGATACTTATTTTTTCAAAATCAGCTTCACAATTTTGAATATTCGTGGGGGGGTTTTTGTAAGGAATATTTTTATTATTATTTAAATCAATTTTATAAGAATTAATATCTTGATTTTTAATATATAACTGCTGCGTCAGTCGAGCATATATTATTACAAACCTGCAGATCTTATTACCGGCAAGAGCTATAAATTAGAAATATGCGATCCACTGTTAGTTTAAAAATATATGAAAAGTGGAGTAAAATCTTAAAAATAGTCTATTCTCTTAATCTGTTTGATTAGTAGCTATTACGTTTCTTAGGATCGAGTCCTTGGTGGAGTTCAGTGCACATGATTATAACTTCCGAAATGAACGTCCACATCTTATTAACGAATTATATTCTTTATAAAGGAATAATTTCTCATAAATTTAATTCCAGTGCCGACGGAAATTATGAAGTGACCATTATGACGAAAGCCATCCTCCATTTTGACGGCATGGTCCACTGGAAGCCACCGGCCATCTACAAGAGTTCTTGCCTCATGGACGTGGAATATTTTCCCTTTGACGAACAAACCTGCTTTATGAAATTTGGATCCTGGACTTACGACGGTTACACGGTACGTCATTTTTCAGCATCAATTATTGGCTTTTACTTACTTCTTTCAAATTGTGTTTAAAAAGCACACGGCATCCTTTAGATGCTCCCATTTTTCTGTCGATAAAAAAAAATACGGATTTTTGCTTTTTGTATTTTCATGGGTGACGTAGAGGAAAGACAATTTTGCAAAGAATGCCTATTCAGTGAAAATCGGGATCAGCTCGACCCTGTGTGTATGCCAGCATTTCCATTTTCTTTTTTTATGCTATGCCTAACATACAATACGTAAATTAAATGAGAAAAGGTCTTATAAAATTATTCTCATAATCTGAGTTAATTATACGATTTTATTTAGCTTGAGTTTGTAAAGATAAAATTTTCAATTAATATTTACTCATTTTCTGATGTTATGAATTCCCTTCAGTTCCCTGTTTCCAGTGATAAATCATCATTAGGAGTTATGAAATATATTTACCTCAAAAAGAAAAAAAAAATTCTAAACACTCACTCTCATTGATATACCTGAAGGTTTATCGAGAATCCGGAATGTGAGGGGCTAAAAACTCTACAATGAGGAAGCCGCATAGTATATCATAAAAATGAAAATTCCTAACTTGGCGTCGAAAATTATGAATACATTTTAATTGGATTTAAATTCCAATTTAATGAGAGAGTTTTAACTGCTTAAACTTGAGTGTTTTGTCTTAACTTCCAGAATTCAGATATTAAAAAAAGATTAACTCATAAATGCACCATTAAAACAATTTTTAATAACTTTTTGTTTTCGTTATTCTACTTCGGAAAATATTTTTCTCATTAAAGGAAAAATTGGATCAAATATTGAACAATGAGTGACCTGTGAGTGTAGTCTGCAACAACACCAGTGAGCACTCGTGTCATCACTCAGTCCGCAGATTATTAGATCAGCAGTAGTCGGCTGTTAGGATGAATCATCCGGAATCGAATGGCCCTTCGTTTGGTACGGGAGCGCTATGATTCGAATAAAATCCCTGGAGACTAGAATCATAAGCAGAAACACCTTCGTTCGCTTTGGACGATGTAATGCTTTTCTTTCACTCGGAATGTTCTGTTAATCGAAAGAGTTTCAGCTCTTATTTAGTTTTTCTCTCCGTGTATAGGAGAGAAATCTATGTTCCGCCTTTATTATCAGTATATATTACTAATCTGAAAATAAGATTAAATACTGCAAAAGCTAGTAAAAAAAGTAGAGAGAACAAATTTAATGAAATAATAATAAATTTCGATTGAAACACAATGTCTAAATTTATTTTCTTCCAGTTATCTCTGAATTTAAAAGAAATCAACCCTATTTGTTGTAATTTGGCAAAGCATTGAAATGATAAATAGCCCTTAATCAAAATTCGCCAATCTGTTAAGTAAAGCGTCTCATATTCCTGCCAACTTTAAAACGATCGAACCTTCAAAATACTGAATGTATGCCAATTTCTTATTCCGTGCATCATTTCTAACTCCTTCTCCCCCTCTTTTGAAATCGAAACTGCAGATCTCGATATCCTGCAGCACAATTACGGAAAAAGATGATAAAGGAAAAGAAAAAATGCTATTTCTAAAACACATTTTAAAAGAAAATCTGATAGTCTCGAATAGAACAATTTCAAAATTCTATTCGAGGAAGTTTCGAATTGAAACTTTTAAAAATAACTTTCTGGGCGTGTATGGCAGCAGAAGAAGTAGGTTATTTGGTAATTGTCGTATCTGCAATGAAAAAAAATGGACTATCTAAATATTTTAAAAGATAATGTTGCTCCTGGAATAGCGAATTCGGGGTTGTCACTAAGTTGGATCTTCCAACATGATAGCGATTCCAAACACACATCTAATATTGTGAAAGAATGGTTACACTATCGCGTTGCGAAGAATTTGGACCATCCTCCACAGTCACTATATCTGAACTCCATTGAAAATGTATGCGCATATCTTTAGAAAAATGCCCGCCAAAGAACCATTTTTAATAATGAAAAGTTGAAATAAATTGCCACAGAAGAATGGCAAATTCTCCCTCCGGAACTAACAAAAATACTGGCCACATCTATACACAGACGATTAAAGGCAATGGTAAAATCCAAAGGACTACAAACAAAATATTAATATTACAGATTTCATCGTTTTTGTCTGTATCAATGACGCATGCAATTGATGCATGTATTTTTGACTTATGAAATTTGATGCTTTTCTGTTTTAGTTGAATTATTTCTTTTTGTATTTTTATTTAGTTAACCGTTTACAAGTATTTGAATCTTTCACGAATAAGTTAACAACTGTATATATCTATTTTATATTATAAATTAATAATATATTTGAAATAAAACATTTTCTATATCTCTCATGGGTGTTTACTTTCTTTTGACGTTCACTGTATCAAATTTTTGTTCCAATCGGATTAAAAGAGGACATTCTAAATATATTTTCAATTTCCTAGATAACTGTAAAATACAAAACACTTCGTATTTGCGAATAAACAGGAGAGTCCAAAGTAAGTACACAAGTTGTTTCCTTTAGTATGATCTGACGATTTCTTGTATCGATATAAGGAATCCATGTATTCTCTAATAACTGAGACGCTACTGTCTATCTGAAAACGTTTTTCTGTGGTTGGGCCCTTATAGTTTAACGACGTCTTTCGTGGAAAAAATATCTAAAGAAAACGCGGCCTTAACTTTAAGGACTTTAATTCATTTCTGTCCGAAATCTTTCTTTTGCCTTCGAAACAAATGACGATAATCACTTGAAGCATGCTCTTAAACATATATAGGAAAAAAGAAAAATCTCCATCTTTCTCAAGGAACCACGGAGAGGGTTGTCCCCCCCTCCTCCCCCAGTCATCATTCAAAATGCCTATTCTGCAAAGGAAGCGACGTCCATCTTTTTTCTGGGTTGCGTTCGCAGTCTCTTCACTTTGTAATTTTCTCGAAATCTCCATGGAACTAAATGCAGAGTAGCTACTGTCACAATGAAGGAACATATTTCCGTCGAATAATGTTTTAACGCCTTCTCAGCCTTTTTAAATGCCAGATGTTTTTCCATGAGTTACACTTTTATCCCACAGATTATTTTCGTTTGTGTCAGAAAATTTTCTTGTGTTCACATAACGTTCGAGAACGCAACATAGATGCAAACATTATTTTTTAATCGAAGAATAAAATAGCAAATAATTGAAAAGAAGAAAAAAAAGAAAAAGAACATCGTTTACCACGTTACAATGCCAAATGAATAATGCTTTATAATGTGGTTAATATGAAAATTGTCTCGTAATTACTATGTAAATAGAATGAGCTTATGAAGTGGTTGTTAGTAGGGAAATTTTTGTAATTTTTAGCTTTTTCTACTTGCAACGCTTAAACTTTAGTTCGCAATTGTAAGTTAAATAGTTTAAAGTGAAAAGAGGGAATAACTATAACTAAAATAAAATAAAAAATAACATAACTTAATATGCAATAAAGTGGAAGGACATATAGTTAGAAACGTTTCGAACATCGTTAAAAGATATCGTCTTGGATTATGTTGTTTCCTTAATACAAAATGAGTGAACTAATACACTTTTCCATTAGTACCGATTTTGTACATTTGGAAACTTCACAAATCGAAAGAAGAACTCCAAGCAAGGAAGAGATAAAGAAGTAAAGAAAGCATTTGTATGCATAACAAGATGTTATTTTCACCATCTCTACATTTTGATAAACAAACAAACTTTTCGATACTAGATTGAAAAAGGAATCGGGAAAAAGTATGCGATCTTTTGCTAATTAACATCAGATCGAATTAATTATTTTTAAAAATAGGTCTGTTTGGAAGTTGACATTCAACGACAGTTTGTTGAGAGAATATAAAGACTCCAAGAGAAAGGAAATATCATTTGGGATATGTCATTTCCAAAGATGCATTCTTATATGAAAATAAAGTGGCATGTAATTAAAAGTATCGCAGTCGGTTTCCCAATGCAAAAAATAAGTAGCTGCTGCCTCACTTAGCCTAAATCGATCAGAAGAAAGATTCAGATATATCGATGATTGAAACTTCCAAAATAGAAAATCCGAAGTCAAATTCCTTTCTAAAATAAATTACTTTTCGAAATTATGGAAATACGCAATCGGGGATGAAAAAACAAGGATATGGAGAAGCAGTGTTTCGGATTTTTACCATCAATATTCGATTTCTGTGGCTTCACTCTTTTGTTCGATGTTTCATCGGATAACTTTACTGAGATGGAGAACGCGACCCCGCCTTTCCACTCCTTTGACGTCCTCAACCGGAGTAATATTACATAATCAATAGTAATCATATGCTTCATTCTCTTGTATACATACCGATACGTTATATTTCTTCGGTCGAAGAATGGACTCTTTGGAACAGGCAGAAGTCACAATTTCTTTCTGTTGTTTTCTATCCATTTGCTGTATCGAAAAATCGATGCAGTCTAACATCACATTTCATCCTCAAGCTCTTTAGAGAAAAATTCATCTAGGGAATGCTTTTATTAGTTTTTTAAAAATTCGGCGAATGAACAATATAATGATTCTTCCAATTCATTTTTTATTGTACGTAAATTTATATAAATCTAAGTGAATTCATTGAAATCAAAAGTTGCCGTCGCACCATATTCGTTTTAGATAGAATGCAACAAACTTTTGCGTTTGACTTAAGTGTATTTAAATTTCATCCTATTTAGAAGAGTGAACTGTGACCAAATTGAGTTTTGAACCTACTGTGAATATGTGTCGATTTTTCTAATAATAATCATTGAGGGTTGCTGCTCTGACCCTAAAAAAATTGTCTCTCACCGTGCCGTGACATAACGGAATGAGTTTAAGTGCGGATGACGTGTAATGATGAGCGACTAATGCGAGGATATCTGAGGCAAAGATGCGAGCCGTCGTCGATGATGAGCTCTTATTTCGAGCAATATAACCATATATACGTAAAGCAGCGCAGCAAAAAACAAGCAATATTTTTCAGATTTGTAGTGAATGATGACATTCTGCTTTCGCAACCAACTTGTTAAAAATTGATATGACCGTAGTCTTTAATCAATTCAGTGCGTGTAAGTATGTCAATTCCTATCTTCATTTTGGAGTGGCCGATATGTAATTTATTATCTAATAAAAAAGAAATCTTATACACTTTATTATCAAATTTTGCAAATTTCAGTATGCAACCATTTGTATTGCTTTCTACGTGTATACGCAACATCGCTTCACTTTAAAAAGGGAGCACTTGATGGACTTTAAAAAATAAATTGCATCAATTATTATCTGAAATCTTTTCAAAAAGAAATTTATTTTCAAAAGCAATTCATCTCATTATTATTATAGAAAGCGATTATTTTCAGTCATTGCTATGCATTCTCTCCGTCGCCTGCGTACGTTCGTAAGCTTAGTGAAAATACCGTTGTCTATTTAAAGCTTGAAATTTGCTTCGTTTCATTCAGTTTTTCAAATGAAGGACCCGAGAGATTAAATCTTCATTTTGGATCCTTAGGCACTTTGTTAAGATAAAACGATATTACTTTAATCTAGAGAAAAAATTGTGAATGGGCAATCATTCCCTTCTGGATGGATGGAAGTGACGAGCATTTTACAAATCGACCAGTTAACGCAAAATATTTGTGCCTTGTATCTATGAAAAGAGAATGATTAAAATCATGTTAAAATGGAATGAATTTCAGTAATTTTTGTCATCTTACGTTTAGTTGATAAATTTTCTTATGAGAATTTGCAAACACTTCATCAATAAGATTATATTATTACCTTCAAATGCATAGAGCCTTTCGCTATAATCACCTCTTTTGTTTATAACTTGTTTTTTATGATGTGAAAATTATAGGGTACCCGAAACAATATCAGATCTGTTGTCGACATAACCAGGAAATCGGAAATTTCAGGGAAAAGTCAGGGAATTTTGTCTATCAGGGAAAATCATAAAAATGTCAGGGAATTTCGTAAAAACATTTAAAAATCAGGGAAAATTCCGTTCAAAAGCATTTCCAGCCGAGCACGATTAGCATTTCACCTTATCATTTCTTTTCCTGCGAAAACGAGTATAGCAACTGCAACCCAAGATAGCTATCTCTCAAGAGTATGGCGAATTTTTAGAATTTCATTATGATAAGAAGAGCGACGAGCTGATGAATATTGTTCATAGCAACATTAACTTTCGGAAAGATAGGATTTCGCTTTTCAAAAAACAATGTAAGAAGAAATTGTTTTTCAACTGTTCTCTGCTTTCTAACAGTAACAGTATAGTTGAGAGAGGATTTTCGATTTTATTGTTTATACAGAAGATATATTAAATAAAAAAAAACGCTCATTGCAAAAAGATTTATTTATGACAGTATTCAAACAAACAATGGAATAAATAATTTTAAAGTGCAAAAACAATTGATTTTAAATGTGAGGAATTCATGAATCAAATATGAAAAGTGTAAAGAAATGAAAAATTATTTGGAAATTCGATATGAAGAAAGGAAGGAAGTGTATCAGATCAAAAGAATTAAAAACAAAAAAAATCTTGAGGTAAGCACAGAAGAAGAAATTGCAAGCCTCGAAATTCCATAAAAAGATTTTAAAACTTTGTAATTCCCTTAAAGCGAAACTGCTTGTTTTAAACCAAGCGTTTTTTTTTAGTACTGTATTAATTTATACTCCAATTTTAAAATTATTAATTACTATATGCAATGTTTTTGCACTTTAATTGTAGTAGGTAAGTATTTGTTATTCGTGTTATTGTCTTTAAACTGGAATTTTTTTATTTAGAATTATTATTATTATCTGTAAAAAAGTGAAATTAGAATACTTTTGTTTATATAAAAATGCATAGAGGAAGTCATTTCTTATGATTTGTTAAAGCAAAAAAGATTGAAAGAAGTGTTTAGCAATTTCTTTTGTTCGAATCTTTGCTAAATAATATATTGTTAAATGAGTAAAATCATACTGTGTTTTTTCCCTGCAGTATGTCATTCTAATACCTATGCAAAACGCACTCATTAGTTATTCAACTACTTAAAATTTAAAGCAAGCATCACAATAACCTTTACTATTAAAATAATTGGTATTGCAAACAGTCATTTTAATGTTTCTAAGAATTCTAAACCAATTTTAGACACTAAGTATTATTTCAGAATTTCCAGTATTTTTTTCTGTATAAAAAATTTTAGGATTTTTTTAATAGTTTTTTATGTTATTCATTCCATTTTTTTCCACATTAAATAACTCCTAAAACTATTTTTAATTATGTGCACATAAAAGGATTCTGAATCGGGAGAAAGCCAGGAAACTAATAAAATGAGTTAGAGAAATATTCCAGGTTTAGTCAAGGAAATTTTTTCCCGGTTCCTGTAGCCATCCTGTGTTAATCCTTTGCGGTCGCATTAAATTTCGACGTTAGGTGTCGTGTTGGACGGAATTCATTTCCGCTGAGCTAGCAGCGATGCATAGTATGCAAGATTATAAAGGAATTACTTCATTCTTTTGTAAACTTCAATCTTGTAAACACAATAATATGTTTTAATGCATTGTTTTTTTGTAAAAATTATAGTTTATAATTCGCCATCATGTGATATCTTTCCAACAATCTCCAATGCGAAGTCTCGGCTTTCTACGTCCTAGTAAAAATAATTCGTCTGCGGTCTCCTGCCCTTGATTTTTCAGTTGGAGGAGACGGCACAATCTTTACTCTTGACGTCTTGACAGTGCCGCAATATATGTAATCTGTCTTTAAATCCTTCCTCTCTATATAAGGACGATGCTGCATCCAGAAAATCAGTTTCAGTTTCGCAGTACACTTCTTTCATTAACTTTCTTTTTGCCATTTTGCAGTATTATTTTTAAAATATCTTAAAAAGCGAGAATGCCAAATCACACTAAAAACAATTTGTAAAATACTGTTTCAAATTTTACGAAGTATGTTCCAAGACTGTTGATTTCTTTATGTTCTAGATGCAACTGGCTCGCTACGGTGTCTTGCATGGCGAGTCAGAGGCGGCTCTATCGGCTCTATTAATATTAGGTTTCGTTATCACGAAGTGGTAGAAGCACCGTATTGGTTCGTGAATAAGTTCCTTGGCCGTTTCTGTTCTTTCAAAGAAAATGTAAACTGATGTATCCTAAATGGAGATTAAGATACGACGAATACAACATAAGCTTAGTATGTTTCTTTGATGTGGTTTCTAAGGACAGACATACGACCGGAACGGTAAAAATGCTTTGGTGGCTGAAAGTAAACATACGACCACAAAGGGTTAATGGTTCTGATGGAATGATTTGTCATTTTCAGAATGTTTTAATAGTTTGATAAACTGTGAGAGCTAAGAGTTTCTCAGTCTGGATTAAGATTTGATTCCTTAGAAGAATTAGCTACAACAGCATTCGAAACATTCGCAAACAATAATTTCTGAGATTTTTTTGAGCAATAGATTGTTTCATCTGAACCATCTACTTCAAGTGTTCTATGATTTACATGCAGCTGATGAGAGTTGCAATTAAAATGTGTCATTACATTGGAATTCTGAAAAGATTTCAAGTTAATATCCATGTTTTTCTATTATAAGTTTGTCGCTATTAAATGCCCAACCCATGAAAGATTCTGCTGATCAAACACTTCTTTGAGAATTACGTAGATTCACAATTTCACAGTCGAATAAATAGCTAGAACTGATGAAAAGAATCAGTGATAAAACACCCTTTATGTTACCTCAACTCTTGCTGATAAACTCACAGTGTTGCTGATAAACGAGTCCATTTTTCCCCGCTGTTTGATAGGTGAAGAAGGACGCGATTTCCGATATTCCCTGAATATCAGAAACATAGGCAGTAATAGGGAAAATCCTCACTTATTTACCTTATCCTAGAGACAAACTTTTAAACCGTTTGTCTTAGATTTTCCCCGATTCAAGCAACATTTTCTAAATTTTCCGCACCTGTTCACTTTAATTCATTTCATTTCTTTCGCACTTTAAATGTTGGAATTGTGTAATCAATTTTTCTATCAATTCCTGATACGCTGCATTTTTCAGCCTTTTTTTTTAAATACCATGTATTCTCTATAACGGTGCACTTTTTTCAATATTTTCAGAATTCAATTTATAGATCTAATTACCTAATCATGATTATAATCATTAGATCTAATTTTTTGATTACATAATACAGGAACCACCGGATAATGAACTCAAGACAGGATTTTGTGATATTTATAATTAAAATCTATAAAATTAAAAGTTCCTCAAAAATGATTAAATTAAAATAATTTTCTTCTAAATGCATTAATGAAATGTGTTTTTAAATTTGCTTAAAAATTGCTACCAAATTTAATATATGTATATACTTTGCAGATTAGGAATGTGGACCTCGGAGTGATCTTATGAAATTTTAATTTCAATTTCAATTAATTAAAAATTAAGCGAAATCTTGGGATTATTCAGTAATAACTTTCGAAAATATTACAATACAAAAATGATTTTTACTCAATTCCCCTTTGACTTAAAAATGCTTGTGACTTTTCAATGACACCTATTGTTTTGCCTTAATTTTTTCCCCCGTTTTTTTTTAAGAAATTTCTTTCTAACATATTTTTAGACAGTATATTTCGCCCAGAATAAAAATAAATTGTGATTTGCATGAATACGGTATGCTTGCAGATAAAAAAGTAGCTTTTATTAACGTGATGTGGTCATGATTACCAAAGCTCAGATTAAAATATTATCATAACTCTTTCTGTAAGCCTCTTTTAAAAAACTGTAATTTTTAGCTTGTGGCTGTAAACAAACGTGAAACATAATAGGTCTTGGAAAATTTTTTATGACTTTTAAATTATTTGTATTATTAATTCGATCATTCTGTGTTATTTAAGACAAGTATGGATTTATGTATATAAGATGTCCATTCTATTCCAGGTCCAACAGCTAATGTCTAAACCGTGAATAATGGACATATACATCTAATAGGAATGGTGGGACTCGTAAAGAATGCTGTCTAATGTCTATGGGTGTTTTAATAAATTACGAATTTTATGCGTTTATACTGAATCCCCATTCTGTGAGCAATATTTCGTAAAATATTTTTCTAACATTTAAAATTAAAAAAAAATTCACTCTACGGCAACAAAAACTGAGTCAGTGATGAAAATTAAAATGCTACAATCGTATAAAAACGCGTTGTTTAAATTTCTCCATTGACCGTTTCAATGAAAATACGCCAATCAGTGCCCGGAGTTTCCCCAAGTCTGATTAGCCTAAAATTATGAAATTGTTGATTGTCCTAAAATAGTGATATTCAAAACTTAGTAACTAAATAGTAGTACAATTCAGTATTTTGACTTAGTAACTGAGGCAAATTTGGTAGCAGAAGATGGAAATGTTTTTGGTTTATTATTTATTTAAATTAAATTTGGAGCGCCAAGAATATTTCAGTGAATATGATTCTTTAGGACAAAGAGCTGTATAAAATTTAAAATTTTCTTTGGAAATATTTTATTGACTGAAACAAAATAAAATATTAGTATTTACGTCATTTAAATGATTTTAAAAATACAAATAAAAACTGAATTTTTTCCTAAATCATAACATTTTTTATTGGATTATTCTTTTTGATCCTTCGTCAATGTACGTAAGACTTCAGTGCTGAAGATTCTGTTTTCTGTACTCATATTTTTAAAAAGACATATTTGGTTTCTGAAAAAACGTTTTTGTTTTGATTGAATTTTAATTACTTTCGTTTCAATTTAAAGTTAAACATTTTACGGAGCCCGAAAATAAGAAAAATACATTCAATAATTCATACTATTATAGGCGTAAAGCTTCAGTAATAGTAAGAGTTACATGGCTATTAAAAATATTTAGCTGTAGAAACTATTAAAAGACTTGACTACATAAAATTTTTAAAATTTTCCCGGTTAATCCGATTAACCAACCGGTCGTCGAAAACGGCTAATGAATGAATAAACTCGCATTCATATAGTATATTTTTCATTTTGCATGCGAGTGAGCGTTTTAATTTTATTAAATTTCACGCGTTTTCAATTGAATCAAAGATTCAATGGTTAGACATCTTTGATTAGTTAAGTAAGATTTCTCAATTTTCGACTTACCGTCTGAGCTTAAATACCCGCTCCCCTTATTCTGCAGATTTCATCAAAAGTTGATTTAAAATCTAGAGCTCCGGCATAAAAAATCGATGCCAACTTTCATCAGATTGTTTTAACTAGCGTATTTACTTTAAACAGGCCGCCAAACTATAGGCAGCTTCCGGAGGAGTAAAACATGGGAGATTCTTCAAAATGCCGACATCGAATTTTATGAGAATAGTAATAACTCCTGTGTTTCGTATTCGAAAAGCAGAAGGAAAAATCGAAATTTCAGACGGAAAAATATGAAGGAAAATCTGTTTATTGAGTGCGAATTTAGTCACTGCGACGGACCAGATTCATGAAATGTGGCATAGGATTTTATCATCTGTATCAAATGTGGAGTCTAGTCAAAGAAATTGATGCTTAACATTTCTAATGAACGAAGTACGGAATTCTCAACATTTTACTGCGAAACTGCAATGTTCCCAGGCGACCGGGACTCGCGGAAAATAGAGAATGGTCAAGGAATTCCAAAAGACTGGAAATAACAAAGAAATTTATTCTAACTGGAATTATTTAATAAAAAACTGGAATTTAAAAAACATTCCGAGGGATCGGAGTTCTCTTTTGTGTAAGATAAGTGCCTTCCTTGAATTCTGAAGTACACGAACCTACTTTTTGATGGTTTTTGCTTCTGCTGATAGATTTTGAGACCACTTTGTTCATTCATTGTCTTATATTCTGTTATACTTTATCTTATTTTAGATAATTAACTCTTCCATCACGATTTCATACAGAATTTATATTACCATGATGATACCATAATATTATAATTCGTTGATTCCTTTTCTTTAGATCGAATCGTGATGGAGGCTCGGATTAGCATTCATACTCTTATCCAAAGTAATTTAGAAACAATAAAGATCGTTGTATTATAATTCGGATTTGCAGTGGAGAAAAAAGGAAAGATAATGAATCTCTATAATTAATTTATTGCTGAGATAATAATTTCCTCGATTTTTTATTTCAGAACCTCCATTTATGAAACATATAATAATGGCATAATAAATGAAAATAGTTCTGCTCGTGCCTTCTTTGAGAAATGCAACTCACAATAATGGTGTGATGTTCTGCTTTGATGAACCTATTACAGTTGAACATGAAAAAAAAAAATTTTCATATGCGAAGTATACAAAGGAAAAGTATTATAATCGTCAAAATCATTTTGTTTAGAGATTTTGTGGAATCATCATTTTTGAGTCTGAAAATGACCTCCCTGAGTATGAAAAATATATTTTTGGAATGATGTTGGTCTGCATGAGAACATGTTACCTCAAAAATGCTTTAAGCTAGATGCATGGAATTTTACATGTGGTCTTTGCACTAAATTTCTATCCAATGGTCTGAGGCAGCATTTGAGTTTGGTAATCGTAGTGCAAGTGGACGAGCAAATCGAAGGAAAGCACACTGTCGCTGTGCAAAGACGATTCATTTCCTCGAAGTATGATCTCTTGGGAAGAAGATCTCACACGATGGCTTTCCCACTTACGTTCCGTAGTATGACGCTACACATTAGGATAAAATATTTCTAAGGAGAAAGAAATGTTCATAACAGGAACTTGTGATTGTTTGTGCTATTGTGCCATCCTTTAATCCCTTCGCATACAGTGACGACTGAATCTTTCATTTGAAACTCGTAATGAAGTGAAAGGTCAGTATAACTTGGATGGTAGGACGTTGGATTCGCGCCCTTTGGGTTGCGAATCCGAACCCCGCTGACCGAAGAATCCCCGTGTGTGGTTGGTGGCGGGCGCGCGTATAAATCTGTCGTGTTCGCAAAGTTCTCCACGTCGAGAGTAATACCACTGGGGGTATTGGATCAGTGTGATGGTTCCCTGATTCAGGTCTAAATGACGATCTGTGGAGGAAATGCATGAATGAAGCCTGCCCTGTAAAAAGGGTTGTGACGTTTATGTAGCTAAATCGTACTCTTGGCTAGATGCTTGGCTGCGTACTAGATGGCGCTACTGAAAAACAAGAGACGTGCCCTTGGCTTAAAATCACTGACTTCTAAAGCCAGTGGGCTTGCCTATGACAAGTGCCATTAGAAACAACAACAATTAAGTGAAAGTATTCAGCAATTTAAAAAATCAAAAATCACTTAAAAACGCTTCAATATTTCAAATGGCTTTATATTATTAAAATTAAAATAAATGTGGCAGAGAGGATGCGTCGTCTAATTTGGAAGTCAAATAAATTCGTAAGTCAAGGGATTAAATGACAAAATCTAAAGTATTGCCTTTCCATTGGCTACCACCAAATGTGAGATTCACTCATTAGACGGGAAGGTGCAATAATCTGGCAAATAAATGTATGCGGCGGTACATATCAGTCAAATGATAAGCACATTTGTGTTTAATTTTGATTCCTCATTCTATACTAAACACAAAAAGTATTCCAACTATCCAAAAATTTGACGTCGACACGATTTCGTTTCCACCAAGTCGAACATTTCTTTTTTGGCCTATCAACCGTCTATGAACTCAGAATCCAAAGAATTAGGTATATGGTGAGATGTCATACGCAAATTTCAGTAATATTGTATATATTGTAGATATGTCATAGTATGTAAATTGTATTTAGTATAATAGATATATCATATTTCGGTCGAAATTCTTCAATTCGAAGTTTCTCTGTGAAGAATAGGGGCAAGACAATTCAAAAATGCAGTTGATTTGAGGTTTGAATTTTATCATGTAGTTGATTAATTAAATGAATCGATAGATTCTTTATTTCTGAAATTTTAGTAAGTAAGTACTAATATTGTTGATATGTCGTAATAGCGTATTATCATCGAAGGCACCCAAGTGTGAAAGATTTCAAAATTTTAGCACAAAGGAAAGTGAGGGAAAATTTGATAACGAAATTCTGTCTTTTCTAACATGAAAACAAATTAAATGAAATAAAAGTGTGTAAGAAAAATCAGAGAAAAGTGCAGATGAAATGAAAAGGATTGGAAATGGATCTCATTCAAGAAAAATTAGTATAAGAAACAAAGTTGAATTGCTTCCGGAAATAATTTTTTTTTTGAAGTCTAGCCAATACCTAATTAAGGATTTTGAAAGCAGGGAGATTTTTAGTCTTTGGGAGAGAGGTTTTTTTTAACCAATAATATTGGATTTCTAAGACTTCACACTTTTTTTGTGTGTGACGCTACTTGAAGTAACTTCACTGGGATAAAAGACGCCCACTTCCGAACTTCCCACCTTTCAAACGGAGAGATATTACATAATCAATAGTAATCATATGCCTCGCTATTCTGTGCATTGCCGGAATGTAACACTTCTTCGATCGAGAAAGAGACTCGTTGAAGCAGGCATACGTCACATTTCTTCTTCCCCATCCACTTGCTACATCACTAAATCAATGATTGCGATGCATTCATTCGGCAGCTTTCGCCCCCCCCTGCTTTTCGATAACACACCCAGCGGCTCCTTTTCTCTCTCTCTCTTCATCCATTGAATTTTGCATAGATCTTAGCGGTTTTGTAGCTATTGGCTGAGATTCTTTGATTATTCCTAAACAGTATTTTTGGAATTCAATTAATTTGAATAAAAAAATCCTGATCCCCTACGAATTCTCCATTTTACAGTAAATTTAGAAAAAACTAATTTTAAATTTCCATAATATTTATAATAATGAATTATAGTTTAAAGACTAAAAAACTAGAAGTTAATTAATGTATGAAAAAAATTCTCTTTTTAGCACTTTAATAAAAATATTTTTAATGCTTTTTTTTTCATTTCTAATTTACTTTCCAAATATTTTTTTTTCTTCTAAAACTCGAACGTGATTATATTTGTGTGCATATATGATTTCAACATAAAAATTGAAGAAAATTTTCTTTCTCATATGGATTTGAAATTTTAACAATAAAAAATTTTTTGTCTACCTACATTTCGATATACAGGGTGATTATAATTAAAGTTACGATTTTACAAATCTATAATTTTAAAACTACTGACCAGAATGACTTGATATTTTAGCAGAACAATTGTAAGGGAATGAAATTTTGTTTGGTGAAGAGAAAAAAATGGTTCCAAAATGTGTCGATAGATGGTGCTGTCAGGAGAAAGCTCAAAAATGGATTCGTTCAATACAGGAATATTCTTAGCCGAAAGAAAACAATAGACTTCAGAGGTTTATTAAAATTTTATTTGTGATAAGACGAGAATCCATATTTATAGTGAAAATAGTAAAAATGACAAAAAAAAAAGAGCTTTATGGAGCAAACACCTTACGGATGGGTGGTTAAGGCATAAGTTGTTCGATATGCCCTCCACCTTGTCCCACTATTTATTGGAAACTCAAACGGCATGCTCCGCAACAGATCGGAGGGTATCTGTACTGATACATTGGATGTGGTGTGTGATGCTTGCCTTCAAGTCTGCTAGATTCTCAATCCGCCTGCTGTAAACAATATTCTTCAGATACTCCTAAAGCCAGAAACCATACGGGTTTTAGTCGGGGAACGTGGCGACCACGTTGTTGGAAAAGGGCGGTTTATGATCCTATCATCTCCGAAATGTGTGCTCAGCAGCTGCTTCACAGGAATAGCAATGTGCGGAGGAGCGCCATCTTGCACGAATATTGTGCGATCCACACACTGATGCTGCTGAAATGCCAGTAGGACATGGTTACGCAAAAGTGCTTCATACCGCTTGCCAGTAACGGTGTAGGTAACGGGACCCAAAGGTGTGATGTCCTCGAAGAAAAACGGACCGATGATAAAGGCGGTCGTTATTCCGCATCACACAGTGACCTTTTTAGACTGAAGAGGTAATGGTTGTAGCTGAAGCGCATTCTCGGCCGCCCATATCCTGCAATTTTGCATATTTACAGAACTGCGGAAACGGAAGTGTGCTTCATCTCAGAACACAAAATGTTTCATGGCCATCCGTTGTCCACTTCCATCCGGGCAAGAAATCGTAGTGCAAAAGATTCACGTGCTTCCACACCAGCAGGTAGCAACTGTAACACATGAGTTATCTTGTACGGATAATAGCGCAAGACATTCCATAGGACTTTATGCACCTTGCTGATCTGCATGTCCTGCATTCGGCCAACTCTGCAACTTTATATGGTTCTGCAGTTTTTATAGATTCTTCAATATTGTCAAGAGTAAGAAAAATCTCCTCCAATTGCGAAAAATTCTTTTATTGCGAAAATTTATCGAATGATCTATCTGTACTGCGGCGCAAATTTTGTCGGTAGATCCCTCCCGCTGGATGTGATTAAAGAAAGGAAGACTTTAAAAATGGATAGTTTTCACAATCTATTGAAAATTCAGGAGATTAATCATGATCTACGAAAGAGACAGGAAAATATCGGAAAATATAATAAAGAAAATGTAAAAGTTAATAATGTTTTCCTTTACAAAAGGTATTTACAAAATATTTCAGAAATGGAATTAAAATGCCAAAATTTGCTTCCTTTGGTTTAATTGCATTGCATTTAAGGCTGAGCTAGCGATCCTGGGAAAAAAGCCTCCTATCTTTTGGACAAGCTGACAATAGAATATGAGCATATTAGCTTTTACGTAAAATGTTCCATTTCATGGACGAAGAATAATCTCAAAGGCGAACTAATGTGTTGGTGAAGCAAAGATACAAATCCACTCATGATACTTTATTGCTATACGGAATATTTCCACTTTCTTTCTAGTCCTTTAATATCTTTAAATCTTGTTAGGGTGATTTCCATATTAATCAAATTCTTACAGCTTTTCTATTCATGAGCAGATTTAATGTTAAATGCAGAGGATTGTTCCTGTGGCTTAGACGATAGAGCTTTGTCACATTTTCTGAATGGATAACTTATTTCAAAGAGTTTTAGCATTGAACTTCCAACATCCAGGTTTTTTGGGCTTATTGATTAAAAATATTAATTCTTCTAAAACTAATTATCGAAAAAATGCTACAATCTTGTCTTAGCGCTGCTCAATTGCAAGTGTTAATATTATAGAATTGGAATACAGCATACTCAAGTATAATAATTAATTAGCTTTAGAAGAAACTGTTTCCTGGCTTCCTGGTATAGGGGTAGCGCGTCTTCCCCGTGATCTGGGCGTCGCGGGTTCGAGTCCCGGTTCAGGCATGTTTGTTCTTCTGTGTTCTATCTGTGAGGTGTGTGAATGTACCCCCCTGTAAAAAGGGGCTGTGCAAGCGAAATGTGACTCATGAAGTAGCTAAGTCGCATTCTTGGCCCTACTGAAAAAACAAGAGACGCTGACTCGGCTTAAATCGCTGACAGATAACTGTCAGTGGGCTTGTACAGTGCCATGAATCACAACAACAATAGAAATTGTTTAATATGGGAACTTCTCTAGCATAATGCCGGATCGTCTAAAGAAACGTGTTTGAGATGTCGTCTACCTTTAGCACTGCCCATTGCTGCGGTCATTTCTTATAAAAACCTTCAGATTGGCAAAAAACAGAATAACGTTGTATAAAAAGCATAATTTTTATGGATATTATTTTACTGATAAAATATTGCTCAAATAAAATGACAGCTTATTGTATTTCAATAATATTCAGCACAAATGAATTTTTCTTCACTCAGAAATATAGAAAAATATTTAATATATTCCGTTTTGTGATTCTCAAGAGAGATTCTATTTAGCCATTGGATCTGAGAATCTCTATAATATCTGGTGTATCAACTGAATCATAGATAAAAGGTTGAAATTCCGTGTAGACTTACTTTTCGTTTAGTTAAGCATAAAACTCAATTATGCTGTTTGATATTAATGAAATGAGGGCTACGAAGAAAATGATTTTTCGTGACAAATTATTCTACAGAAAAATCTTTTGAAAGCGTTCAGAAAAGAGGAAAAATAATTTGTTCCAAATTTTATTTATGACAGTTTGTTTTCCAAAATAGTTTGTTTTAAATGGCTAAAGATAGTTCAGTTTGTAGTTTACTTTTCGACTTGGGACTTTAATAATTCTTTACTAGTCATGAGAAATCACACGCATTCAGACACAATATAAAACAGTGGACTGGAATTCGTAAAATTGCAGCTGGCTCATTTTATATCAATGTCCAAATGATATTTCAATGTCATAGGCGGGGACTAAATTTACTAATTAGTTGTAAAATAAAATTCTGTATATGTTCGAATACAATCTGCATGATAAAAATATAATACATGGGAAATAAACCCGTTTTTGAGACAGGGAGAAAATGGTAGATAACCTGGAAGAATAGCTCCCCTTTCTTTTAGGATGAGGTAGTAGCTGCGCCCCATTTGCGTGAATTTACATGCATCGAACTTTCGAGAAGATTATAATCCTAAAGAATCACGTATCATTCACTACAAAAAAGATGTCCTTTGCTGAGGATCACATTTTTAAACATGACGAGGGAGGGAGAGCAAAGGCACGATCACATTTGGGAGATGAAGATCGCTTTCTTCATGGCACTATTTTATCTGCGTTTTTGTCTATTATGAAACGAATCAATGTCATTTGTTTCGAACGAAAAAAATATTATTATGGATAGAAATGTAACAAAGATATAAACTAAGGTCCTATTTTGGCAATTTTTTTTTCAAATAAAAATTATTTTTGTCTATTTAATTAGGTTTGCCGTACGGAAGCGACTAGGATAAAGTTCAGAGAGTGCAGCGATTTAATACAAACAGGGAAAACTACATTTCCTTCTATTTGGAACAAAACGCAGTTATATTCGTTTTAAAAAAAATTGAAACTAAAAAATGTGCCCCATTTTTAATGAAAACCGACCATTTCCTTGCTTATTTTGAAAAGCGTCATTAGAATGAATTTAATTCTAACAGAACTGAACATTTTGCATTGCTTAGCATAAAGTTGAAGAAAATCGATGCAATGGGTAAAATATTGCAGAATGATAACAAAAAAAATGTCTATAAATTCTTAAAAGATGGAAAAATAATGATATTACGTGATCGTTTGCGCATATCGTAATGAAAGGAAGAAGCACTTTGTAACATTAAAAAAAATTAGAAAATATGTTTATAAGATGAATGGATATTCTACAATTTTGTAAATGAAGATTACTATTTAAAAAGTTCATAACTCATTTCTCTTACTTCAAGGGTTATTAACTGTTTAAAATGCCACATGAATGCGATTCAAAAATATTTTTACCCTCATTAGAACATTTAGACATTAAAATACAATTAATTCTAAATTCATTGTTTATAATAACAAAATGAGCGTTTTGAATTCATATTATTCAAATATATTCGTATATAAGAAATTCAGATGTTATTAAAATTAAATCAGTTTTAAATTGCAACTTCATCTTATATTTATTACATTTAATTGTGTGACAGGAAATTCAGTTTTGAGGAAATATAAAGTGTTGAAAGCGAATAAAAACGTTAACTTTGTGTAATAAATATGCTTATATCACATTTAATTAAAGAATGCACAAACTATTTTTAATGCTAAAATTTATTTTATACGGTCGATAAAGTATCTTAAAAGTATTTCTTTCTTGAATTAAAACTTTATCACAGTATCCAAAACGGAAAATGCTTTTAATTTTTAAATTTTAAAAAATAAATAAAACGTATTATTCTGTGCTTTCCTGCATTTTCAGGTGATCAGAGAATTGATCATTATTCTGGAGAAATACTTCTAATTCTGTTAAACGAATCAACTTTTTCGACATTCAGTCAAAATTCGTTATGAATATTTACCTCATAGCCATTTACTAGCATATAAAATGCGTGAGCACTCTCACAAGCGCCGATTTAAAAGGTATAGTATAAATGGAAAATATATAGAGAGAGCTCCCCCCCCCAAAAAAAAGCGGAACAAGCATTTATTTCTTTAAGACAGATGCTTTCAAGTATAGAGTTTAATTAAATGAAGCAATTACATGAATGCACTTCGAAATCTCTGGAAATGGATTATAAAATGTCCTTTTATTCCCTTTTTTTTTATTCAACCACCATAATGTAAAAGTGTTAGTAAAAAAAACCTACTAAAAAAACATCTATCTGCACACCTCTGGGATTTCATGATTCTATCAATAAAGTTTGAACAATGAATTTATTGAGATATAAAACAGAAAATTTATTGACTTACTCCACTTTTTTATACCTCTAAGTAGTGTTTGAAAGAATATTTTGTTGTACATTTTAGAGAAAATGCACATACTATAATACGATATTTAAAAAAATTGTAATAAATATAAAAATTATAAAAAATAATTATTCAATTATTACCTCTTATTAAATTTCAAAAAATTCTAAATAATATATTAACTGAATCGTTTTGAAAATTTGTTCATTAAGAATTTTTTCGATACCTTTACAAAATTGCAATCTTCTGCAATGCTTATTTACACATAAGCTGCATTACATTTGCATACATCATACATGATCAGAATTTCAAATGTGCCTGTTTGCTTTAGTAGTTCATTTTTTTAGGAAAGTTTAATACCACACAAAGTAGTACCAGAAGGAAAATTCGTTTTCTTACTCAGTTTTGCATTATTTCGCTGAGATGTTCAAATTTTCACTCTTTTTTTCTATATTAAGTCGAAGTAAAAGTGAACAAGAGCACGCATGAATAATAATTTTCTCTCAAGTAATTACGATTCAATATACGTTTCCATTTAAATTTACGGCAAGTCCCTCTAGATTTAAAAATAAGCGTATCTCTGCAAGTTTCATCGAACGGAAGCATGAAACTCTGTGTACTTAAATGAATGTAAGAGGAATATTTTAATAATTGACATTTTTACACTATGGGGACCATACGAGTATTTAACTATTACAACTTTTAATAATCAACGTTTATAGATGCCAAAGTGTAAGTTCATGCATTGATTGCCATTTTGTCTCGTTCATTCACGGGCAGCATTCATTTAGGATCTTGTTCTGCACACCAATTTAGGATTCAGTTGAGTGTTTATTTATATTTTTTATGTAATAAGCATTCGTGTTTTCCCAGAAGATGCGCTTTTGTTTATTTCCCCTCATTTTGAATTTCTTTTACTACTTTTTCCACTCAGTTAAAAACTTCCCAATACTGCTTTTACTACAAACCGCAAATATTTACTTGTTTTTTCATAAACGATGCATACTGACTTCTTTTTATTTATTTGTGTGTAAATAAATAATTATTTCTGGTTTACATGATGCCGGTACCAGTTGAGAGGCTGGTATTTGCAAAGGGTTAAATGAAATGAAGTGGCATTGTTTTGTATTTAAAATTAATGTAATCTGAAAGATGTACCTACTACTATAATCATGCGATGTTGACAAGATATATAATAAATATTTCACCGAGACTAGAAATAAATTTTTTTCCAATTTTTTTTTTTTTTTTTTTTTTTGAGAATCAAATTCTTGCGAATTTCCCCCCACCATCATCAGAGATACGGGCAATAGGTCCTATTTGCGTGGTGAAATTTTTAAAAATTTGGAAAAGTGAATAAGTGTCATTAAAAGTACATGAATAAGAGTCAAGTATTATACAGTTCCTTCCACCAAGCCGAGGTCAACTAATTGGATACAAGATTTGCTGTTTATATTATTCTGAACTGGTATGAATGATATTCCTATGACCTGCTGTTCTGCCATTTAGATCATAAAATAAGTTAAGTAACATGCTCACTAGATTAAATGTTTAATTGCAATCATGCGCATAGATACTCCTTACAGATTCTAAGTGTCAATTCTAGAGAAGTTCAATTACGTGAGTTTTACAGATGGACTTTTACGCTTAAATTCTCTCATTTAGAATTCAAAAAATACTATAAGAACCAATGTTAATTTTAAAATTTCTGAGTAATCCCCAAATTCATTCATGAGTACTTCCAGCATGCATCACTTCCATCCGTTTGGTCCCAATGTTTGTCTTTAAAGTGAATTGTTTCTGAGAATACAGTTAATAATTCAAGGGGAGAGTGGACATACAAAATGTTCTGAAACGGCCATCTTTAATATTGATTGCAACATAAGACACAGATGACTACTGTTTAAACCCGCTCTCTTTTTCAATTCTATTTCAGGTTGACTTGAAGCACAAACACCAGAAAGAGGAAGAACCCGAGATCCCCATGGGCATCGACCTCAGCGAGTTCTACCTCAGCGTCGAATGGGATATCATGGCCGTTCCCGCGAGGCGAAAAGAACGATTCTACAGCTGCTGCGAGGAGCCATATCCGGACATCACATATAACATCACCATTCGCCGGAAGACTCTCTTCTACACCGTCAATCTTATCATCCCCTGCGTCGCCATCTCGTTCCTTTCAATCCTCGTCTTCTATCTCCCTTCCGACAGCGGGGAGAAAGTATCTCTATCGATCTCCATCATGCTTTCCCTCGGAGTGTTCTTTCTTCTGTTATCCGAGATCATTCCACCGACATCACTGACCGTTCCATTGTTGGGCAAGTACCTTCTGTTCACCATGATTCTGGTTTCATTCTCGGTCATGGTCACCATTGCGGTGCTGAACGTCAATTTCCGGTCACCGGCCACCCATCGGATGGCACCCTGGGTCAGGAGGGTCTTCCTCGAGATTCTGCCGAAATTCCTCTGCATGGAGAGGCCAGACGACGGGGACAACAAATCATCCGATTCTTCAGACACCAAATCCGGTGTACTGATCAGGACATTCGATGAGGTAATCAGCGACACTGTTCCTGGAGCTATCTTGGACAGGGAGAGAATAGTGGCTAACGAGATCGAATGTTCCTACATCGATGGACACCATGGGTCTAGCCTCCAACTGGCAGAGACCACATCACAAGAAAGGAGAGAAAAAGAAGAAGCAGAGAGGGCTGTCCTTAATGTCCGATTCATTGCTCAGCATATGGAGAATCTGGATTCATATTCTGATGTAAGAGACTGCATACATATTTTGTAACAGTTTCACTTAGTAAGATTTCATTTCAATTAGACGAAATACTGTCCACAATCGTTGTTTCAATATTGTTGTCTCCCTCAGACAAATCTTTTCCGATTATGGTTGTCAATAAGGTAGCAAAGTGTTGTTCCCACTGAATAGCCATTTGTGTTGTCCATGACTGGTTGCATGATCTTGATCTTCATAACTAGGAAGTAAAGCAATTGTAAAGAAATTATGCCCATCCTATTTAGGAATCTGGCTGAGTTAATTGCCTGAATTACTACGAATAATAATTTCGAGCTCTGTCCTGATATCTAAAAACCCAATGCGAGTGGTCAACACAACGACCCCTGAGAATGAGGATCTTCTCGTCTTTGGTGATGGTCCATTAATCAATTCTGTGCCCGTCTGGAAAGCTGAGAGCTCTTTATTTATGCGCTAACTTCTTGTTTCCATATTTGCGGTGTTTCCCACGGAAGGAAAACAACAAAAACAATAACTTTTTCGCGCATACTTTGTAGGCAGTAGAACAAATGCAGCCACTAGGAGAATGAAACTCCTTACTGCACCCGTATAATTACTGCACCCGTATTTTCCCTATATATTAGCTGAAACTTGTATTAGTTATTAGCTATCTTCAAAATATTTATTAAACAATTTTTTATCAGTATTTCAATATTTAGATACTTTAAGTAAAAATTTTACGTTCTAATTGGCTAAACTTATAATACATTCAGTTAAGGATATATTTGATGAAATAAACTGGAAAAATACTTTTAGCTTTCAGATAAAATTACAATATTTATAAATAATATTTGAAAGGTGACAAAGTTCAGAAGCTTCCAATTAACTTCCAAATGTTTTTTTTTCTCTCTCTGTACGATAATCTTACTTTATAAAAGTGAATGTTTGTTTATCTGAACCTCATATAAATTCACACCACTTCGCGGATTCGAACTAAATTTGGCACTCTGTTCCTGAACAACTCAAAAGATTCACAGTGATATTAAAAAACTTCCAAACCTCTTTTAAGTTGGTGAAAAGATTTGAAAGATCTTCAATCTTCGCCATTATCTCAGAAGAAAATCAACGCATGAAAATTTATTTTATATGATGTTAAAATCCAAAAATAGCTTTTCATTTTATTTCCACGACTTTACTTTGATTTCCAATCAAATTTTTTTTTTATTTAACTGAACGAAATTTGGATCGGCTCAATTTTTATTTGTGAAATGTTGGTATCAGGTGGTGATTTTAAAAAATGGTATTTTATTTCAAGAGATTCAGAGGAACGCCAATGTCTTTATTTTCTTTTGGAGATCTAGGACGATTATCGTTGCTCTTTGAAAATCGACACCGCAAGAGTTCCGTTTCCTCTAGCGTTTTTCAAGACAATGAGCTCTGTTGGAATATTTTCTCCTTTAACGTTAATATTCACGATTGTTGTGAGTATCTCCGTTTCTTGTGTCAGTCCATCGGCGAGAATTATATCAAAAATTTTGTTCCGGACTTAATGACTTAAGAAGTTGGCATAGCTTTTGTCCAGCTACTGAATGTGAAACACTTGTGACAGCACAAATCGCCTCTCGAGTGTTACAAATAAAAATCACAATTATATTTGTTGAATCTCTTTCTGTTAAAAAACTATAAAAGTTCTTATGGTTGAGACTTAACGATAAAGTGGTGTCTTGTTGAGCTATTGGGTTGCATCTGCTACATTTGGCTTTATGACTCGGTCTATCAATGCTTCTTCCAAGGGCTCGGTCATTGTTAATGGAATCCTTAATAGAGACTATTAATCATACTGAACTTTAAAACATTTTGAATAAAAATTTCGCTTATGATTTGTCTTCTAGAATCTGACTGTTCCTTGTGGCTTTCCATACCTGAGATTGGTGTTTCTTTTTTGTTTGGTTTTTTATACGCTTCCAATTTGGTGATCGGGTGTAATCCATTCACACAATACGTCCTTTACTTCCTTCATTTGATCGACGATCATCAAGATTTTTAGTTGATCAAATTCCTGAATCTTTAATTCCTGCAACCAGCCTTCAAAATAGCTTATTAACTCAAATTGAAATTCTTTCCAAGTTTTATCTTGGGCTTTTTTATACGTGCGAAAAGATCACGCGATTTCTCTGTGCTTAATTTGAATCTTTTCAAAGGCATATTTTCAATGTGGTCAAAATTTTGAAATGTCCTCAGATTCCCTTCCAATGAGTTGTACAACTTCATTAGGTAAGACGCCAAGCAAATAAGCCACTCACTTTTCTTTGGCGATTTCGTCAAAAATTTCGTTTGTCTTTGAAACAAATTGAGGAATCTTCTCTGGGGTCAAAATTAGGAACTAAATTTTTAATTGGCAAATTGAGTTGATTTGTAGAAGCAACACTAGAATTCGTAGACGAATGCTCACGTGTTTCAGCTTCAATTTGCAGATGAAGTTTCTCTAGTTGAAATGCATTTTCGCGAGAATTTTTCTCTTCGTCTTTTGCATTCTTTCCTATTATCTTTCTGTAATTACAATATCCAGAAATTCCTGAAAAAAAAACTTCCATATTAATTTTCATTTTTCGAAATCAAGCCTTTAACCTCACTAAGAGGCGCAACTCTTGGGATTTCTATACCCATTCATTTCATGAACTGAAATGATGAAATTACTCTTTTTCTCAAGAGATTTATTCTGGAGCCATGCATTATTTTAACACTTTGAGTAGATCAATGTTTGAAAGTCAATTATATGACATAGCGCTTTTTATTATTTAATATCTTTTAAATAATATCAATATTGTAAAAATGCTGAAAGTATTTGTTAATTATTCGAATTTCAAAATTGCTTCCATAAAATAATATACCTAAAACTATATTTTTATTCTTCAATAAAATAATATTTGCCCACATTTGTGTAAAGAAATTAGAATTTTTTTTTTTCATTTTTCCATTGCAATGAATTTACCAGCAATTATAAAGAAGAGAATAAAAAAAATATTTATGACATGAATTCAAAACCAAATACGAAATACTTTTATTTCATCACACACTTCGGAAAACATTTATCAATTTTTATATATATATACTTAGTATCAACTCAACATTTCCTGCTTGAAAACAACTTTTTCTTTCTTTTTTTTCCGGAAATTCTTCTTTAGTATTCTATGAATATAGAATATAGACGAGGAAAAGTCGTTCATAAAATGAGTCAAAACGTTCTTACAAAGTTTAAAGTGCTGTCCCCATCCGACTTATTATTGTTTCAAAATATTACCTTTCCTCATGCAGTCGAATGATTGTTTCAGATTTCCCCCGTCAACTCTTCCAGTATCACTCAGCCACACTCCAATATTATCTTTCCGGTTGGAATAATCTCTTTCAGTGGAGGCTCCGCATTACATAGAGATATCTAAATGGGGAAGGATTTGGGATTCCAGTGGGACATTTCCAACTTAATCGCAGATGGAAGAAGTTGCGTCTTATATTTCCTTTGAAGTCAAAAACGTACTTCCTTTTATTATTTTCTCTTACACGAAAATCAATTGCTTTATTGTCAGTGTTGTATTAAATTTCAAATACTTTTAGGTTAATGCTTTACTTAGAGACGGCTAACTTTTCGATAAAAATAGAAGTGTTTTGAATGACAGTAAATATTTGGCACTCGGTGATTCCTTGAAATCGCCTGTATCAACCCACCTGAACTGAATTCGCTCCGCTGGCCCCTTGGTAGCATAATCAAAAAAAAAAAAAAAAAAAAAAAAAATCAAATATGAATTGTGTCATATTCTAATTGATCGATTGGATTCAAAAATTGAAAAAAAATACAGTTTTGGTCACAAAACCGTGTACCAAATTTTATTTATATCGAACATTGCTTTGAGTTATCATGTTCAAATAGATAAGTTGAACACAAATCGACAGACAGACGAGCGGTCAGTTTTATGATCGACTTAGCCCAAACTTTGATATAAACCTAGAGTGTTGATGATAAATCTAGACACCAAATTTCATACATCTAGGTTTTTGTGTTACCGCTTTCTTATATATGCGGTCGAATAGATAGATTTCCTATTGACAAAATTTCCAAAATAGATCTGCCAGAATTTGATAGAAATCTACAATATTATGCGACAAATTTCATCCGTTTAGCTGTTTTCATTTTCGAATCATCTCGTTTTTGATTCAAAAATAAAAACAGTAGATAGATGCTATTCCGAGAATAATTTGTTCAAACTCAGGAAGGTCTTAAATTTAAAGACTCCTCAAAATCTGAGGACGGAATATTTACCGATCACAGTACTTCGCCTTAATACGCTTCTTTCATCAGAAAATAAAAATATTCACCGATAATTTCATCAGATGCCTGAGTATTACAGAATCATTTGAAATTCCCTTTTTCAATCTAGCAAATGAACAAATAAAAACCACTTTCCGAAATCCATTTCTGGAAATTTAGACGTATTAAAGCGAATGAAGAAAGGCATGCTGCTCCCCCCCCCCCTCCTCTAGAAAATAACTACTCAGAAAAGAAACAGAGAGGGAAGAAGAAGGAAG
>JAPMOR010113011.1:244449-261430 GCA_026543865.1 Argiope aurantia | reverse complement strand
ATTCGGCCATTACTTTTTAAGCAATGAAATTCGATTGCAATGCAGCTATACAAGTTTTGATACTTTAACATATACGAAGATTAAGTATTCTAATCGCCCTCCAAATTCTGATGAATTTCTACGCTCCACATGAAAATGGCGAATTTCACATTTCCTAATGTACAAAATAAACTTTTTAGTGAATAATTTTTATCTCTCGATGTACATCTAAACAAAAATTTGATGATTTAGACGAATGAAGTTCGTTATGTTGTCTGTTCATCGTAATTGTAGAATTTCGACCAAATTTAATAAAAATTCAGCTTTGGATGTTTCTGGTTTCGTAATTACTGTAATATAAAATTTAATTTATTTCATGATTGCATCGTAATCGAATTTCCACTCATTTACTGATCATTAGTGTTTTTAAATGTTGCATAGATAAGTATTCTCGATGAAAAAACGCTATTAAAATGCGTACTTAATCGAGTAATCTATAATTAGATTAGCTAATCCTTTTAAACGCTAAATCATTTTATTATCGATTAAGTATTCACTCAATTAAATTTTGGTTCTACAAACGTGCTGCCACCTTATACTATAACTGGACAAAAATTGTTATAAAATTCCATAACATTTGTAATGATTAATAATTAAAAGACCAAAAAGCAGAAAGAATTAAAAGGAGAAAAAAAATGTTGGTACTTTACCAGGTGAAACTGTGTTTTTAAACTTTCTTTTTATTAAGTTTAAAGTATGTAGAGGTTTTAAGAAGCCCCTCTCGATACGTTCCCAACGTTCTATTATTTCATTCTTACTTTTCTTTTTATAGTGAGATGTGAAATGTATTAATAGATAATTGTACTGTTGCATTAGTAGGCCGTTCACATACATAGAGTCAGCGATATGCATCAATATATACCATAATAAAGTATGTAATCTCTATATACATGTTCTATGCACATAAGCATTTCTATTCAGTGTAGCTCTGTTCGTAGTTCACACGTTTTTAAAAGACGGTCGAATCTATTGTTATACACTCCTTTTGTTAGATTTTAGCTATCGAATTTTTATTTTTTCTCTGAAAGTAGGAAAGGACAAAGTCAAATTTTAGAAAAGTCGTATTGAGATTGTTGTGCATGCATCTTTTAATATTATCAACGTATGGTATTAGAGATAAATTTCACGGGTTTTCATGTTCCTAAATTGAAAATGGCTACTTGGGTTGCCATACTTGATTTTGGACGGAAATATTTTAATATTATTTTTATAAACAATGAACTGACAGTTGATTGGAATAATGATTACCGCAAATGGGAAAAGACAGCTTTAAGAAATATTTTATGAAACTGTCAAAAACACGCACGGTGTGTTTAAATATTAGACATAATATTCCATCTGTGCTTAAGGAATTTGGTTTGCGAATTTTAAAATAAATAATTAGAGTGTTTGTTTCCCCTCTTTTTGAACAAATGATTTTGGTGAAAGAAAATGATGAATCAGATCATTTAAATTGGAAAAAAAAAACTGCCAACTTTATATCATGAGCATTTTGTTGCAGGTGTGTGTGTTTAAGTTAGCATTTATTTTATGATGGAAAAATCGAAAATTATTCTGTGTTGAATATTAATGAAAGGCTTTAATTTATCTATAAATAAATAAAATTTGCATATTTATCATTGAAAGCGTATTAAAATTAACTCAAAACAGACATCTTAAAGACTAGTAACAACAGCGTTATAGTTTGCATACTTTTTTACCAATGTTTTTTTTTACTATTTTTAAGAACATTTTGTATAAAAACAAATGTGTAAAAAGCACATTTAATTGTATAATTACTTCTATTAAAGTATGGATGGCTCTATAAACAATTTTCGCCTAGAGTTAACTGGTATAACTACTTTCTCCTTTAATTCTCCGAATATCAATGTGGATGTCAATACAAATCAACATTAAAACCCTTTAATGATATTATTCGATAATGTAAAAAGCGATAAAAATATTAATATATCATCGAAGTTCCTTGTCTCAAATTATATTATCGATAAAATATTATAAATGCATGTTTTCAATCCTTCGATTATAATAAATGTATAAATAAAAATGCGTAGATTATAACACTATATCACCGTCCGAGAGCAAGACACAATATTGAAGATAACTGCTATTCCAAATTCTTTTCTTCGCTTTCTTCTATCATAAAATGAATGAAATGCCCAATGTTAAATGTGATGAAATTATTCATATATAAAAATATGGAGAAATGATTATCTGCATACATCATTAAAATCATTCATCTTAAATTGCCTCATGAGTAAAAATAGGCCAGTAGGTGCGTAATTCAAGTCCTTCATCGTCTCGTACATATTTTCTCCGAACAGCTTGAATAAAATTGTATCTTCAATTTTTTCGGAGAAGAGTATTATTGTAATTTCAAATTATTGTCTTGCTTTTGAGAATGGACAGTTTAATACAGGCAGCTATCATTTTCACATAATTTGCTAAATAGAATGAGAATTTTCTTGCAGATTTTATCCCAGGAGTTTTAAAAACATTGAGTTGTCCGAATATGAAATGCTTAACTGATTAGGTAGTTTATTTTCCATTAGGTAAAGATTAATCTTACAAATTTTTATGATCATTCACGAAAAAAGATATTTCCCATAACCAAGATATGACACTACCATTTGCGACTCGTCTTTTGATGCTTCAAATCTGCAGCTATTATTTCAAATTTTTCATTTTTTTAACCCTATATTTACTCTTTTATTGACACTGAGTTCAATTTCAAGTTTGTTTGAAATCTCTCATCATTCATATCTTGTCACCCAAATCTAAATTGTTTAATTCTTATGAATATCAAATTCGATTAAAGGGAATTCGACATATGGATTTAAAAAAGGGGCGAGGGGGAGAGAAAAGGTTACTCCACATTATTATGTGCTTGCATTACACGCCTGTGTATTTTATCATGTTTTGTGCATGATGACACCGCTTCGTTATGGCACTGGAGGAAATTCAAAGACAGGAACTTTGACTAAAAAGTAGCTCCCGTCATCGGTGATGGGAACATTAACCAGTTAGTCAGTCCAGGAAAACTGAGAAGGTACCTATTTATGCAGTATCTTTGCATTTTCGATTGAATAGTCTCTATATTTTGAAATGTGTGGTCAAATCTTTGTCAAGAAAAAGACTGAATTGATATCATTGTCAGCAAAATACCGATTCAATGGAAAATATCTCAATTCGAATTCTTATTTCTTTATTGGATTCAGTTACATCGTCTACTTTCCGTGCTAAATTAGATTGTGATTAAAATAAAAGGACGAATACAATAAAATTCCAATCAAATGGGTCTATACGAGATTCGGATAGCCCAAGGATTGTTTCGATGGATAAAAAGAAAAAAGAAATTTTCTTTTAACGTATTAATCTATTGGCTAAAAACGCAGTGTTGTTTGTTTATATTCTGTATGAAAATTTGACTGAGCGTATCGATTCAAAGTTCGCTGTTTTATCCCGTACGGCGGAATACCATCCCTCTGTGAGCATAGCGAAATGAAAGAAGAGCCACATATTCTTTTCTGTTTAAAAAGGACGGATTGGCGTTCAGCCAGTCGATTCCCTCTCCCCCTTCCTTTATTCCTCTCAAAAAAATTTCTTTTCTGTTTCTAGAAAAAAGAACATGTCGTAAAGCAAATTTTAGATCTGCGTTTTAGAATTAGATGCGGAGTTGAATTAATAAAAGAAAACCACTTTGTTGGATCTATCCATCTTTAAAAAATAAATAACACACATTTCATTTTATTTTCCATTTTTGAGCCGGCAAACGGCTCGTGTTCGTTTCTTATTCATCGTATCACCCAGGATAAATTAGATTAAAATTTGTTTAATTAATAAGTTTAAGAATTAGAATTACTTTGCTACTTTTAGAGAACCAATGACAGGAAAGGAAGTACGTTTCATTTTGAAAACAGCATATTTTGGATATTTTTGAAAATAGATTTCCAATATATCTTTGTCTTTTATAATAACTTAAAATAGTTATCATGAACATTTACAGTAATGTATCAGTCTGCAGCATGATTCTTTTATGAGCTATATAATGAAAGACAAAACATCATTTTATAATGCTGTCTTTTACATATTTCGTATTGTAATTAAGTATGATAAGCATGCATTTGCTGCATTGATTGTGGGCTGAAATGCAAATATGTTAGCACTCATTCAAAAACATATTTCTGCATAATTTAATATAAAATATTTAAATCATGTTACACTTAATTTTCATGATTTGAAAATAAATTATAAGATCAGACTTTTTTTTAATAAAAATTTTGAAATCTTGAAATATTTGTTATGTTTTTATAGTGATGCTCTTTAGAGGCACCTGTCCGTGGTCAAATGAAAATGAATTGAAGTCTAGGATTCCGTGCACCAAGACAACTCCATTATCAAAGCAGAACACCTACGAATGTTATCATGTATTAGTAGTAAAGCAGTTAAATGTGACTTGACAAAGTAACCCTAAAGAATTTTATATTTCTACAAAATGAAGAGTAAAAAGTACTAAAACGGCGATGTTTATAACTTTTTATTGTTGTTCTCGTGTCCACGGATTGGATTAAGCTTAGTTTCCTGGAGGACAATCTGTATTAACATTGTTTTCCCTGATGATTGCGGGGAGTTCTGGCTACCATTTATGTTCAACTGCAAAGTACTTAGAGTCCTCGTCGCACAATTCTCGCGATGATCCCGGATTTCAACCTATGGCACATCCTCTGCGTCATATGCGGTAACAATATCTCTATTTCTATATTTTGGTACTATCCATGGACATAGGATGCCACACCCTAAAAAGGTTAGACTTCTATCTGTTGGTGCGCGGAAGGTATTTTATTTCTCTTCTACCGACAAAGAAAAATCCAATGGAGACATTTCCAGCTCTCTGGAGACTCCCGCGTGAGGTTTATAGTTTCTGTTGCTGCAATGATTCAAGGACGATTATTCAGTGTAGTCCGTTTTATTTAATGAAGGTTGAAATCTGCATTCTCAAAAATAAGGCATTTTCATTGCCTTTATTTCATAAAGCGTCACAATGAGCATCTTGACAGAGTAGATGTGCCGCCCCTGGAAACTCGAAATGTGTTAATGGTGAAGGGCCATCTGGACAGCAGACAAAGACTAATGAAGAAACGATTTCAGCTCCCTTCGAAAATTTTGATTTTTCCCAATGAAAGGGGATGGAGACTGCATTTAGGTGGGTGCTCAGTTTTAAGAGAGTTCCGTGCAGTGACCAAGGGTAGATGTGACTCCTGTTTCATTTCCCTGAAAATGAAGGAATTTACGACGACCCCAGAACGCTAGCGAAATCTGATCAGCCATCAGCGCAATTTATTTTTGTCAGGGCAATTTTTTGCCTGGGGCGAGAGGAGTTGAATGAATTTCCTTTATTCTAAAGCTACAGAAAGGAGGAACAATGAGCGGCCATTTATCAGTTATCATTTGATCAATTATTTTAATAAATTATTCTAATATCCTATTCTGAAGCAACACAGGAGCTCATATGAGTTTTGTACTGCCTTGATCATAAGATGTTTGAACTCCTTTCTCTGTCTTCCACAACCTTCGGAGAGAAGGGGGTCGGCCACAAAGGATTTAAGATAAACCAATTCTGATTACTTGGTGATGCCATCAGAATCATTTGAATGCTGGATAATCAAGAAGCTGTTTTAGCACGAAACCAAGTCTAAAGCCTTGTATCTATAAAGAGTTATTTCCATATTTAATAATGACGGAATTGTTAAGGAAACGTATTTTATAAATATTATAATTTCCTAATGATCTTTGTCGTTTAATTATTTGTTATTTTTAATTGAAAAGATTTTATAAAATAAAGTATTTCAGCCCATTGCAAGAGATATATAGAGATGATGACGCTTTACTGTTTCCATATCTTTTAAACTGTTTACATTTTGAAAGTCTATCAACAAACTAAAGCGCTACTTAGTAGTAGCTACTTCTTCCAGTATTCATGTAAATGTATTGGACAATCTGTATCATTATGCTTATAATTAGCGAAATAGAGAAGTATTTATATCATGCAACAAAGTAGCGAGTGTTATGCCTCGCTTCCTTAAGGAAATTTAAGCTTGTAAATAGCTTTTGATTCTCTTTCATAGACTCAGTTCACTGAAGTTATTATAACATGCAAGTTCTCATACTCGATACTGTGACTTCTTTTTATTGTGAGATGCGCGGTTTATTTGAGAAAAAATCCGTTTTGGTGGCTCATTTTATGTGAAGGTGAATTGACTTAAGATTGAACTCAAGATTTGTTTTCAGATACTAATGGTATGAGATGCTGAAAACCTTTCTAAGTTCATCTAGAAAAGTCAATTCTGTATCGTAAGGAATAATCCAATTTTTCAAGTCGAATTGCATTTGAACATAAAAAACACGTAATAGCAATTGTATTGGCCATTATAATTATTCTAATGACCATTTAAAGTAATCACTGTATTTATTCCTAATTATTGAATTGGATAAGGGGAAGTTGGAACTTCAGATTTTCACTTTTAAGCAAAAATACTATTCATTTGAGAAGAAAAATTTAAGTAGGAAAATTATAGATATTAAAAAAGAGCTATAAAGTAACGTTAGCGAACACAACTATTCTATATTTTTTGAGAACTATTAGCTGCAGCGCAAGATTTTTCGCTTCTTAAAATTTAATTTTCGTCACTTTTTTTTAATAGACCACTACAATTCTACCTGAAATCGTCGAATCACACTTTTAGAGAAGTAATATCTTCTGTCCACAAATTCAAACCGATAGAATAATATTTCTAAGCATTTTTGAAACTTCTTTTTTGGATAAATTTTTCAAAAAATAATTCAGATATTGATCAGAAATTTTTGCATGATATTTCCTTTATTTGTAACATATATTTAAGTGGGTTTGCAAATATTTCGCTCAAACTGAAGGAAATTAAAAATATTTTCACAACTTACGCTTTTTAAAATTTAATTTACTTCTTCTCTGTTTAAACTATATTATCTTCGGCAACTTATTGAAAAGTACTTTTTAATATCTGTATATGTCCTGTTTAAAATTTTCCTCTCAGATTTTAATTAGAGATTTATTTAAACGCAAAAGCCGAGGTTACAATTATACAACATTCTGTACCCCCCCCCCCCATCCAAATGTACACACAGTATCTTGTTTTAGATGGCCCACTGAACAAACTGAGTCACTAAATTTGTAGTTAAGCATTCTTGCTACATTTTGGTACTTTTAATGACAATTCGATTGGAAATACAAAACGAGATGGCACAGAACAGTTGAATTGCAAAAATTTAGTAATCTTATTTTTTTTTTATTTTTTTTTTTTTTAGAAATGTTGTGAATAAATTTGTCATAGTAAATTATCTTGACTTGATTTTGTAGTATTTTTAGTAAATTTTAATAAAACATTTCTTAATTTTATTTTTAATGTTGTTAGTAAATGGTTGTATTGTTATTGTTATTTTGAAGAAAATTATCTTGCCTTTGTAATATTGACAGTTATTATTCGAACTAAATAAATTTATTTTTCAATATTGTAAGAAAATTTAAAGGCATATACTGATCTGGAGAATGGATGCAATTTAAATGAGTCCCTGTACTTAAACACATTTGTTGAAATTTTCCCAGCATTAAATCAGTTTACTGCCTTATTTTAGAGTTGCATTGCCTTATTTTCTTATAACGTAATGTAGTATTACTGAATAATATATCTCATTTGTATTGTATTTGAGATCCATTGTACAACTGCAAAGTAATTTTGAGTGTTTTGTGTAATTTCATGTATTAGAATATTAAAATATCGAATCTGAAATTGGTTTCAAAATTATTTAGATTTCTTTCATAAATAATTTAATATATTAATTAAATTCCCTCAAAATAGATGTATTTAAACTAACGATGCTCAAGGTTTTACGATTTCACTTTTTAACTTAACACAGCCAAAATAAAAGCAGGAAAAGCTCTAAAATCGAATGTGCAAGAAAAGAAGCTGGGAGTGTGACATGTAACGATATAATATCCAACTCTAATATTGATGAACAAATTGGAATACAAAATAAAATTTAAATTTATAACTTCTCAGTACAATATAGAACATTGATATTTACTTGAAGTATGCAGAGTGGTTATAATTAAACTTCCCCTATAAACATACAACGGAAAAGGTTGAACGGATTGCAACGAAATTTGGTATATAGACTATACACGAGATGCGCTCACGGAATCTCGAAAAAAAAATTTTTAGTTCCAAATTGTCCACCAGAGGGCACACAATACACAATAAACGATTAAAATGCAATACAGAAACAATATTATCATTTATTGACTAGTAAAGGTAAGAAAAAAATAACAGTATGTTGTTTGAGGGGGGAAAACAGTTAAGTTTGCAGAAACCAGAACAGATTAGAGCGAAATTGCACAAGAGGAGCTGTTGTTAATCGTGTCCAGAATAATGAGGTAAAGGTGCTCCACTTGACCACTTCATTCACCTGCAAAATTTCAAGTGGATGAACAGTTTGTTCAAGAGCAAATCGTAACTGATCAGTTGTGATGCTTCGCACATGAAGCGATATGGAGTTCTTTAAGTCATTCAACGTCGCAACAAGTGTCATCATTACACCCGAAAACATCGACATGAAATATGACAATGACTGTAGAAGTTTTTTTACTCTAACGTAGTTTGCATAAATCTTTCTCTTCTTTGCAAACATGCAAATCTCGACATTTTTTCCCCAGAATTGACAGCTTTTCCCCGGTTTTATATTTTATTACTCATAATTCTAGTTATGAATTCTTAATATTGTTTCTGTATTCTGTTTTATTTGTTTATTGTGTTAAATTTACTGTTTTTCTGGAAAAAGAGCCCTCTGGTAAACATTTTGGAGCTAAAATTTTTTTTCGAAATTCCGTGAGCGCATCTCGTGTATAGTTTATATACTAAATTTCGCTGCAATCCGTTTGCATTGTAGGGTGCTGTTTATAGGGGAAGTTTAATTATAACCACCCTATACTTCTTAATCACAGAAGCCACTTTCGAATTTGAAATGTGTCACTTACTAGGTCTGTCCCCTAAGGATGATATCGGACAGTTGCACTTTTCTCGAAGTCAGACAGCTCTGAATTTCGTGGCATTTTGCATGCGACTCATGCCAATGCTTTTTCCCACACGATATTTAAGTACAGAAGACGTGACCCAGATGAGGACCGCAGATTTGCATTCCTCATTTTCATGGATGTCTTTTTGGTAGATAAGGCATAACATGTACATTTAACATTTCAGAGAGAATCCTGATATCATTGTCCGTTTAAGACCACTTGGACTGTTTAAACATCAAACCGTATTAAAATTAATTTGAAAAAATGAACTTCTACTACAATTCTAGTAGCTGGGCTTTAGCACTAGAAAACCTGTTAATGAATAGGGTGTTTATTGAATGAGTCACTCTTTTAGAAAAAATGAAAGGTTAAAAAATAAATTGTCTTTTGATTTCTTTTCTCTTTTTCAATCAATTCCTTGATATTCAAAAAATAAATAGAAGATATTAAGGAAACTTGGTACATTTTATAAATAAGGAAAATTGGTATATATTATAAGCTAATATGAAGACAAACTCTTTTGACAGCAATTATTTCATATTTTGATAATTAGAAAAAATTCGCTAATCTACTTTTATATATATATTTCGAACTCATCTCATTTACAAATGAAACAATTGTAAAAGTTAAAAATTTAACCATAGAATATTCATGTACAATTACATTGTTTCTCATGCTTCATTTTTCTTATAATTTCAAAAAAAAATTTAAACGTTATAAAGAAATACAAATAGGATATTTTTTTCAAAATCTTAAAACTTAGTATTTATTACGCGCAGAATTTAAAGGTTGGCCAAAATTTACAAAATTAATATAACTAATGTTATTATAAATGTTATATATGAAAAACGTTAAAAATTATATATACTTTTATAAAACTTAATAAATTTAATACAATTATTTAAAAAATTGGAATTTTAAGAAAAATCTTATTAAAATTCAAGTAAAATTATTTTCTCTGAATATTTTATCTAAAAACTGATGTAAACAGATGATGTAATTGATGCACAGAGGAACTCATTTTGAGCATGTGCAGGAAATTTTAGATTAATAGGATATGTAGCTTTTGAGAAATCCTGCGCACGTGCCACATTTTTTGTTTTGCGAAAAATGACGTTGAAGAAAAAATATTTAAAAAAACGAACTTGAACAAAGTAATACAAGTTTTAGAAAAGCATAAACACTGACCTTAGTTCGCTTAAATTGCCCCATTTCCTTTGAAATGTAAAGATTTTCCCCGAAGAATGCTGTGGTTGACATTCTGGCAGAGGACTCCTCTGTTTACACTGAAACGGTGTTGTTTTAGTTTGTTCTCGATAACTCTGGAAGTTTGAACAGTGCTGTTAAAATTTTAGTACCAAAGATGAAATTCTAATATATATGTATTTTTTTCAAAAAGTCGAAAAATGTGAAGTTAAAGAAAGATACTTAAAGACTAATATATATATTTTTTTAGCGTGAAGCGGGTGAAATTTCTGTTTCTTTAGCCTTAAATTGGAGGAACAGATGCTTTGCATGTTCTTTTCATTATCGCATGAAATTAAATCAGCATCAGCATCTATTCTGTAATTTAGCATTTTTATTTCCCTTCAAGGGAACTTAGATGCTCTTGATAGCAGAATTTCAATTGCAAAGGAAGGGGTAATATTTAAATTACAATCACAGAGAAAAAATATTATGTTTTGTTAAAAAAAGGCATACAAATATTTGTATCATAAAACATTTTTTTTTAATTTCAAATTGAAAATGTATTTTACTTCACTACTTATTGCATGTTCTTAAACAGAATTTGATTCGTTAAAAAATATTCACCAATATCCAAAAGTACATACAATATTACTGCATAATATATGAAAATTTCAATAAATTTGTTATTGTATTGGAGAATCGTTTTCACTTTAGTATACATAAGAATATTTAGAAAATGTATTAAATATACGAATTGAAAACCAAAATACATTGATTTTTTTCATCACTAACAGCATCTTCAAAATATTTGCTGTTCAGTTTTGAATAAAAATAATTTATAAAAATGGTTACATATATTATAGCATAAAATTTCCTTTTACCAAGCTAAAAAGAATTATATACGTACTCACTTAAATAATAATAATAATGCTTCGAGGAAAAGGCAAAAAACGTTATTGTGAATTTCAAAAAGACACAATAACAAATTTTCTGAACAATCTGTTTGGAGAAATTATTTTATACTTTTTAGTCAGTTTAAAAAATGGGATATTTAAAAAAAAATCTATTTAAATAATTATTTTATACTTTTTAGTCTTGTGTGTAGTAAATTTTGCAGTCGATTTTGAGCTAATTTCCCGTTGAGCTACAATTGATGAAAAAGATTGTTCTGAATAGATGATTGTTATCTAGTTCTGAACTATGTTTAAAGCTTCAAGTCTCTATCTTAACGGGAAGTTAGTTTGAAATCGACTGCAAAATTGGTACCAAGCAAAAAAAAACAAGAAAAGAAGTTTAAAAAAAACGTGTTAAATTGTTTGGGGATTCAGATTCAATCGAAATCTTGAAAAGTTCAATAACTGTTTTTATAAATATGCTTTTACTGGTATATAAAAAACAGATTTATTTATTGCACTTATTTTCTACTTGTTAATATTTAATTTATAATTTATTATTATAAAAATTTGAAATAAATTTTTTCTCACATTCGCTTGTAGAAGGGGCCATGTGTACAGAAAAAAATTGAATCCTTCGATTAACTGGTAACTAAATTCTAGAAATATTAAAATTGGGTGTTTTCATAGAGAACACACAGAACGCACATGTGCATAAAATCTCAAAACTCAGGCGCATTAAAATAATAATGGAAAATCCATCACAAAGTGAAGACTTGGAAATATTTTACAAACAAGACGGAAGTCAAATGAAATAAATGTCTATTAAAAAATAATTTGACGTCTATTTGGCAAATAATTCCTCTAGAAATTTATTACTTGTTTTAAAAGTCATGTCACGACTCAGAATCCTTTTATAAGCATAACATCATCTAACAAATTCTACAAAACACATATATTCCCCAATTTCATTTTGATACAGAGGTGAAAATGTTTTTTAAAGCATAGTATTTCTTTCAGAAAGAATTCGTTGAGCCCATAGAGCGGAGGCTTTATCTTTTTGATTCGAACCGAAAATTGAGAAATGGAATTTTGTGAATTGGATTTCCTTTGCCAAAACACAGATAAGGAGTTTCATTTTCAACACTCTTGCAATACAAGTAAGGGGAAAAGGGAACAAATAGACGCTATAAATATCAAAAGCATTTTATTTCTTATATATATGGGAATCGGTTCTTTTTTATTTTATTTTAAGCTTCGAAGGACCGTAAAAAAAGTAATTGTTGAGAACAAAATAAATTTATTACCAATAGTTATTTTTCAACATAACCACCAAGAAGATTCAAGACATTTGTCATATCAGGCTGCCTCTTCGAAAAACGACGTTCCCTTGAAACCCCTCGATTTTCTTCATTTTGGTATTCTTGCCTTTTCTTCAGTTCAGAGGAGGGATGAAAAATCCTCGGCTCTAAACTAGATTCTCCGACAAAGAGTGGCGCAGAACTGTCACAACAGAACACCTCGGTCAACGGGTAGATCAGGTCATACGAAAGGAGTGAAGGATGTTAGAATTGCATGGATCGAGATGGCTTACCAGCATGCCATAGTTGCTACTTTGTGGTATGAATCTTCAGACATTCCTTTTGCTTATTCCTTCCTTTAAAAAAACACTTCCTGACTTATGAGGCACTTTAAACTGATTTACAGGCAGATCACTTGCATGAACTTTCTTCGAATAGGGTGGACGAAAGGCTGGTCTGCCCACATGGCAAATGCTTTCAATTTTCACGGTAACTACGTCGAAAAAAGAAAAACGGATTTATTTTCTTGGTAATAAATACTCGGCATTTGACCCCTTTACGACCTGAAAAAAGTGACCCTCGTATTGTAGTTTTTTAAATTTGTATTTTCAAAGCAAATTATGTTGTTTCTTACCAATATATTTTATTCATGGATGAAGACTGAAAAAAGAATTGCAATCGCATTACAATTCATTTGCAGAGGTTTTTGTAAATTGAATTTCTTGTGTATGTACATAATGTTCTGTCAGCTTCCATAAAGTTTGAACTTTCAATGAAGCGGAAGTGATAAAATTTCAATTAATATAAAACCTTTTTTTTTCCTGAAACCAAGTACTTTTTATGAAAATACGAGTACAGAAAACACAAGCTTCAGCTTGACGTGTTATGTGTACTATTAAATATTTTTTATAGAATACTCAAAGAATTATACACTAAAATTCTAAATGTATCGTAAAATTCAGTTTTTAGTTTTACTTTAAAAAGTATTTCAATGACAAAAACACTAATATTCTATTTTGTTTCAATCAATAATTGTATTTCAGAAAACATTTATTAAGTATAAATTTCATAAAGTCCATCTATTTCATGAATCATAATCAATAAAATAATCTTGACAATCTGACATTTCGAATTTCTGCGATCAAATCAGAGCGAGTTATAAAACTCTGAATATAATTATCTCACAATCAACAATGTAATTATTTTAGACTAGACAAACTTCGAGAAACTTCGGGCACTGATTTTTTGAAATTATTACAATTTAACGAAACGAATCCAAACTAATGTCTTCCTTTTGAAAAACTAGCTGAAGAAATAAGAGAATTGAAATAAAAGGAATGCCTATAAATACAACACCATCTGACACTTCTCAGAGAGTTGACAGAAAAAGAAGCAGAAAAACAATATCGTATGAAAGGAAAGAAAAGAGAAAATGGAGAAGTGACGAAATAGAAAATAATCTCCCGAGAATGAAACGACATCGCAGGTCGCCCGAAGAACATCGTAATGCCATCAAAATCTTACTTGTCGCCAGAAAAAAAAAAGAAAAAGAAACCAAATATAGAAGAGAGAAAAAAAAATGGAATTTTCTCCATCCTAGCGATCCCGAAGTATGACGATGAACAGGTAAAAAAAAAAACATCGTGTCGTTAGATTCTTTCTATGGGAAGTTGGCTATATGTGAAGAAAAATGTTGTGGTATGAAAAACAATTTGAGAGGAATTTCTTCAATCATAAAACTTTAAAAACTATAAAAAAAGGAGTAACTTAGTTGTCAAAGCTTATATTAGTTTTTTCTTTTTTTTTTACATTAATGCTCGTTTTGGAAATAATGCGAGGACTGTTTGGGGATGATCCTCGAGTTTCAAGACGTAGATGACTTTCGAGATGACAACCGTTGTATTGAAACTTGCACATCATAACAGTAGTATGTTAAGGAGAGGCATAGTTATAAAATTCAAATCTGAGATAAAGGCCATGAATTCTATCTTGTCTGTGCTTTTAACCGGTAATGTTCAAAAGCTGGAGATCGATTTGCTCTATAAACTGCTACACTAGCTCATTGCCAAATTAAATAATTGTGGTTTTATTGGTTTTTCCTTAAAAAAAATAACCCATAAATTTGAACCAATTACTTTTGATAGTCTGCAGGATGGCAACCTTCCCCCTCTTATAAGAGTTAAATCAGACTTCTATTTCAGACCCTGTCCAAATGCTCCTGGTTGCTTTGAATAATAAATACTGTCGCACTTCTCCTCAGGCTAGATGAGCTAGAACAAAAAGGAAAAATCAACAACAACCTTTACAAGTGGTCATTATTTCCACTGCTTATTCAAAGAGTTTATTCAAAAAAATTGAAGTCGTACTGAGTACTTTTTGAAAAAATTGAAATGTAACACATTTTCGAAGCAAGCCAATTAAATTTTGTCTTAGAAAGAAATTTAAAGCCAATTAAATTTTGTCTTAGAAAGAAATTTAAATCTATAAAATTTAAATATTATGCATTTTGGAAAATTCTTTCAAGTAAAAATCATGTGTATGATAATACTTCTCATGATAAAATGAATCTTTACTTTAAGAAAATGCGTAAGTTCCAAAAATGAATATTTTTCTCTTGTCTATGAGCTGGCACAACATCCATTACCCGTTCTTCGTTAAATTATTCTTACACGGCTAATTACTGGGGGGTGTAATTGCGCTATGCAAGTTATGTCTGAAGAGAAAGGAAACTTTATAATTAGAATGTTGACTTTATCTCATTATCATGACCGGAATGTTTTTTTCGTGAATCCTCACCACTTTTATACTAACTTGTAAATATTAAAATGAACTCGTAAATCGCGCGGGTGAGAATTTTTTCCAGTTCAAAAATAGAAAAGCAATAAGTGTACGTTAAAAAATTGGCAAAATGTTTGACGAAACATTTTCGCCAATGGAAAATTTGACATTGGAAATGAAATATTTTTTTTTCTTCTTGGAACAAGCTAATGAAGTCTGCACCAAAGCTAAGGGTATTCATGTTTCAAACTGAATGAAATACCAATCAATTCCAACCTCGATTAAAAGCAAATCGGAATTTCACTCAAAAAGGCTTGGTGTTTATTACGGGGAAGTGTATTCTTTTATTTCTTCAAATCATTGTTTCAATTCCTAAGAAATTAAAAAACGTGAAAAAAAGTCATTTGATAAAATTTTTACTGATAATTTGTGGATAACGGCATCGCAGAAAGCATTGCATTGACCGGGTTCGTGTCCCGGTTCGGGCATGGTGGTTCTTTTTCTGTGTACTATCTGTGAAGTGTGTGAGTGTGCCCTCCTGTAAAAAGGGGTTGTGCAAGCGAATGTGACGCATGAAGTAGCTAAGTCATACTCTTGGCCGAAGTTGGCGCTACCGAAAAGACAAGAGAAGCTCACTCGGCTTAAATCGCTGACAAATAACTGTCAGCGGGCTTGTACAGTGTCATAAGTCACAACACATCAACTGACGGTCAAAATATGAATATTATCACAGCTAGCCATAAAATAGCTGAATCTTTCAACGAAGGAATTGACGCTTTTTGATTCGAATAGTAACTTTCTAAAAGGTAATTCCTAAATCTAACATAAAATTTATCGCGTGTTTAACATACGCCTCCACCGAAAAAAACCATATTGGGAAATCTGGAACCCCAAATAACTGAAGCCGTGCGGATGGCGATGTACAAATGCAAGTTGCATCCAGAATCATGAGTAAAATTTTACAAGCAGATCAGGCGTGTAGTTAGAATTAGTCATATTCTGCTACATTATATGAACAGTGAGTTTCCAAATGCAAACTAGGCCTTTATAGGAGCTCCTTGCCAATGCATTAAATGAAATAAAGAGCAGTGCAAGAAAAAAATTACAATGGAAGTTAAAAGTAATGCAGATTTACAATAGCCAAAAAAACATGACGATATGAATAACATGTAAAGAGCGTAATACTTGGAAAAACAAATTCTTCGAACACTTTAATTAAGTATTCCAAAGGTTTTCAGTTGATACAGCATCCTACTTCCCATTATCGTATCTGTTATATTGCTTGAGTCTTGCACCATTAACTGGTTTCACAAAATTGAATTCGTGTGACTGATTTTGTGTGATATTGTAAATTTATATGCCATTAAATATATATTGTACATTTTATCTTTTGTAATCTTTTCTTTCCCTTTATTCATTGAGAAAGAGAGAGTTCCCTGTTGTGCTTTCCTCTTTCTTTTTGACACTTCATGTTCTGTTACATAAATGATCTGCTCCTGCATATCTGATCTATCCTTAATATTCGTCTCATAATATTAATAATAACCTGTAGAAGAGAAAGTTTTGAAGGTGACAAATCTGATTAAAAGTCTGTTTTAGCCATTAAATGTTTGATTTTTTTTTTAGACAGATAGTAGCTTGCGTCTTAAATTGAGTCACTACATATCATGAAATGAAGG
>JAPMOR010113011.1:182179-239449 GCA_026543865.1 Argiope aurantia | reverse complement strand
TGCTAAGGAACAAGTGATTTATGCAAAATTGCGTCTCAGACAGTTGACTAATAAAATTAAATTCAAGTTAAGAGGGAGTGGAAGATCAGGACTCGTTATCTGTATAAAAGACATTGCATACAAGCTCATGATTCATACGAAAATTCATGCTGTTTGATGTTTGACCCAAAGTAGTGCAGGATGGTATAAAAGTTTTTTCTCTGAAATTCTGTTTGGCTCTTGCAATAATTAAGAGCAAAATGTCAGCAAGACATTATTTGAGTGCCTACGATCGTGAACGAGCAGTTGGACGACTGGAGGCAGGTCAAAGGGTCACCACTGTAGCTGCTGCAATGGGTGTATCAAAGAGTGTCATCTCGCGATTAAAGAAGGTCGCTGAAGGTGGAAATGCTTTGCAAAAGCATGCCGGGGGTCGTGGTAGGAGCACCACACCTTTAAAGGATCGGTATGCAGCCCACGTGGCAAAAAGGAACAGAAATTTAACTCCTGGCCAGATAGCTGCAAACTTTGCAACCGCTATCGGTACGCATGTTTCTGCAAGAACCATCTCACGGCGATTAAATCAAGTTGGTTTGTATGCACAGAAACCTGTTCGTTGCATCCCGCTTCAACCACGCCATCGTCGGGAAAGATTGCGCTGGTATAAGGAACCTGTTGGTGGGGATATCACGGACGGAGCGTGGAGAACAGATGCAAAATGTACATTAATCTCTGTGGTTAGCACACATCTTAATAAGGTACTCATGTCTGCGTCATTCTGACCTGAAGATGAATTTTTGTGGGGCTGTTTGGTAATCATCCAATGAGCACCTTTTTATTTACGAGTTTTTAATTCTTCGATGTGTTGATATCTGCACCATTTTGCCTTATAATAAATGCACTTCCTCCCTGCTAAATATGTACTTAGTTTCATTTCTTCAATCATTGTCTGTACTTAATTATTCCGAAAAACGAATCTGTTCCTTAGCAATTGTCAAGCAGTGTGTAAGAGAGAATTTATTTACATATATACAAGATTGATAGAATTTTTTGGCTGTCTTACGGCAAACTCATTTTAGTGCTAGATAATTCGATTATGACATGAAGTAAATAAGATGCGATGCCTATACATTCACAGCAAGAGTATTTCAACGAACTGATACTTTGAGAGTCGCCAAAGGGTGACTCGTACTTAAAAAAGGAGCCACGCTAAGCAAATGGCACTAAGTTAATAAAATAGGAATTTAAATCAATGAATATGAAAATCTTGTAAAACATGTAATGTTTGTCTCATACAACGAAGGAAATATGAATTTCTGGAAATTTATACCTCTTACTCGGTTCGCACATCAACTCCTAAGAATTGACTCTGTGATCCTTTTCAGATCACTATTTAACCCCAACTCGCTATACAGTTACGCATTTCTACCAGTAATGAGAATTTATAAATACACGAATAAGATAATGTAAATTGCTTGGAATGGGTGAGCGTTAATAAGATTGATTAAATTTTGGTGAATGCATCTTAGCATTAAAAGATACTATATTAGTTTTATCAAATTATTTTAATTTAGACTTGGGCAATAATGATAGAGCCTACAGAATGGCTATGTATACTTCAAGCTCTTAATTGGTCACGAAAGAAGTGGAAAGAGTAGATTTTCTCAATATTATCCCACAACAGAAATATGAAATAAAATAAACGAAAAATATAGTAATTCTAAAAAAATTCATTTTAAAGATTTTAATTAATTAATTGTGACACTGCTCAGGAATTTTAATTTATGAACATAAATTTATATAAACGTATAATTATGATGTTAAAATTTATATTTTTTGTTAAAAAAATTGAGTATTTTGAATAAAATAAAAACATAAATAATATGATTTAATGATAAAAATACAATAAATTGTTGTTATTTTTTAGTTTTTAGTTCTTTTTTTTTTCATGGCTTAACAGACCTTAATCTAAAATAGATTATCTAAAATAAGGAGCGATGCTTTACAATATTGCAATACTGATAACGTATTTATTTTTGTGGCTCATTTATTTTGTTTTTAATGGTGTTTATTTGGAGTTTGCTAATCTTTAGAGATATTAGATAATAAATGCTAGAAAGAATGCTCTCCTCTCAACTTTCTTGCATATGGAGCGAGTTTCGTAGAACAGAATATAGTGCTGACCTGGATACCTTCGTTTTGACCGATTAGGCCGAAAATTTGAAACAGATTTATAATAGTGCAGTCAAAATGATGTGTCAAACTTCATCCATTTCTCTTGTAGCGTTTATTTGTAATCGTATTACAAAACTCACCTGTAAACTGACCGACCAACAATCAAACTCATGTCGAATTCAGCGCAAGATTTAATGTGTATTTACATTTTTAGTGATAGTAAAATTGTATTGTATTTTATGGCTCATTTTAGCCTTCTTGCATTGACAATTCTGCTGATAAATCAATTTGCCACATTTAAAAACAGACAGAAATAATTACTATTGGTAGATTATTCTTGAAACTCCATAGAAATTCGTAATTGAGGTGCACTTATCAGATGTTGCTCATCTAAGCGATTTTAAGGTCTCACGTTCATAAACAGATAGATGTAATCGAACTGAGGTTTTCATTCACTAAAACGTGAAAATGCATTCAGAATTTGAATTCTACAGTTTTGACAATTGCAAATATTCTTATTTCATATATTTTTAAAGCACTAGAAACTCTAAAACAATGGACAATCTTTTGAAAATAATTTTACCCCTTTCCAGCATTTTTTATAACAAAATGACTCCAGAAACATTCAGAATTTGGTGCAGGCGCTATGCGATCCACATACGAAAATGAAATAAAAAACCGAGAAAAAATAAAATATCATCCATTGACCATCTGCTCCACAAGTATTTTTATAACGCTGAAGATTTCTCCCAAATATATCTGCCAATAAACATAATACAGAAGTGACACGCGCATTTGCTCTCTTTTATCGATAAAGGAAGAAAGATAAATATTTCGCTCTGTCATATCTGCAGCCGAGAGCAGAGAACATTCCCAATAAACTGGTTTGGCCGCCAGATGGCTCGCTTGATAAAAGAAACGGGATTGTTTAGAGATGCCTCGGGATTTTATTTTTCTCAGTCTGTTTATTTTCTTACACAGTTTGAAGTTTAAGTAAGATGGATTTATTATGAATGTTCAAAAAATACAAACATACAAGACGTCCACACGTTCGGAGCATTTTGGAAAATTCGATAATTTAAAAGTGCAGGCAGGCAGAAAATTGCTGTACGGATAGAAATGATGTAAATGAAATCTTTCTTTTCTTTTCGCACATAAAGAGAATTTCGGTTCTCTTCTATGTACTACCAGGTTTGTTCTGCAAGTAAAGGACGCTTTACAAAGGATGGGACAAACTGCTCAGTGTACGTCTTCTATTTAGAAGATGAGCTGTTAGACGAGAAACCTCACTTTTTGCAACATAAATCATAATTTTTCAGGACAGAACAAAATATGAAATCCAAAATCTATTCTAAGATGTGGTAAGATGTTTCTACATTTGTGTGATGTTTTCTACATTTATTTATTTTTTACTTTGTTAAATAATAAAATGTATGGTAAAGTTTTAATTCCCTTTGAAAGTATTAATCTTGGCAAGTTATGAATAAAGTTGAAATAATTTTGAAAATAGCTCATTCACTCCTAAAGTTGCATCGAATTTTATATAATATTCTTAATTACAAAATAAGGAATTAAAACTTGTATTCTACGATACCATTCATTATGATTTACTGTCTTAAACTTTTTTATAACTTTTTTATTTAATGTTTTTGTAAGCAATTTAAAAATACAAAAAAAAATCAATGGGGTTTTATTTTATAACACTCGAAATTTAAGTGCCTTTATTATATAGGCTCAATTAGGGTATAATACAGTACTAATTTCTTGATCTTTTGCTCTTTTTTTTTAAGGGCTTTAAGGTTCAGTTGCATGATGTAGGTTCAGTAATTTTAAGTTCAGAAAAAAGTGAATCCCACATATTGAATTCTTTTAACTATATTCCCAATTTCTTTCTTTAAAGTCGGGCACTTATTATTATTTGCATTGTGTCTTACATCTCTTTAAAACCAAATTCACTATTTGCTTCAACAAAGTTGATACAATTAGGTGAATTTTTGCAATAGTCATGTTTTTGTGCCTCTTGTCCATATTTTGGACATACCTTCATGTTGGCACTTATATGTCCAAATCTGTTACATTTATAACATTTAGTAGGTCTTAAAATTCCCTAAGAGATAATCGAGACCATTCAAAATATTTTTTTCTTTATCACCAAAAGCTTAAATGGTGAAGGCGCTGCTTGAATAACCCAACGACGGCTTTTGATTATTAACTGATTTGAAATGATAAGAAACTATTGATTATTACCTCAGAATTTATTTTAGTATCCTTTTCCAAGTATCCCAAAGCCCTATTTCTTAAAAAAAGTTTTTCTATAAAAAGTATCATCTATTTCATGTATTATCGTATATAAACTGTCATAATTATTTCATCGATTTAGAGTAATTTCTAATCATTCTATCCCTAAAAAATCATTCTTTCTCTTAGAGTAATTTTAAATCATTCTTTTGTCGGGTAAAGTGGAAGAAACTCACTTTTATAAAAAACAGAAATGACTGAATATTATCAGACATGAGAAAGAAATATAATGAGTTAAAATAAATAAGGATTAGTAGTTCATTTTTAGTAGAAATTTTTTTTAACTCATTGGCCATCGACATTCTAGCTTTGGAACGTTCCTAAACGATCCCTCTCTGAATAACTTTTAAAGCACAGTTTGCTGAAGAAAAATTAAGAAAAATATTTGTAAAGTGTCTCTGTAATATCGTCAGTTTAATTTCAATCGCCCTGTATTACGTATATAGGTCACATAACTTCAGTCATTTTAGTCATTCTTTCCATCCAATTAAGGAATTAAAGTGACAAACAAAAGCTCATGATCTTAAATTACAGTTTACAGCATTCTTCAGCTATTATAAGCACATTAATATTGTTCATTTCCTACTTTTTTAGAAAATAGTATGAAAAAATATCGAGTCTTGCGTTTTTAAATAAATTAACCAGCTGCGAAGGTGGGTTTCACCATTTGGGGTTGTTTTAATGTAGTACGTAGAGGAAAATGATCTATTTTCAACATTCTTAGCAAAAAATCCTTTGTGTTACACAGGTCCGATTTTAACATAAAATATTCTTAACTTCTCAGTTATAATACTTGATCATAAACCTTGATCACTTATTTCATTTGATCATATTTGGTATTCTGATCATATTTGGTATTGTGATCATATTTTTGTAAGCATACAATTCTTCAAAGAGTTTCAATTTCTACGTTTTCATTGCAAGATTGTGCAGTTTGTGTGAAACTTTCTTCTCCAACTGGAGCTTGAATTGTGACTTCTGAAGTCGAGGCAATTTCATTGCCAGAATTACTTCATAGACAAGAAAACGAATCTACTTGCGACTTCTTGAAATGTAGCGTTTATTCTTTTTCCTTTTCTGCTAATTTTCTTTTTTGACAACCAGACAGATATTTCCTTGCCATGGACATGATTAAATCTAAAGTTATTAAGCAGTTTTGGATATGAATTATCAAAATATTTTATGCCGTCTAACCTGAAAGATGAATTAAATGAGCGTAAATCTTCTTACTTTATAATATGTTGCATTCTTGCACTAGACTGTAATATATCTGTAAACTTCGTATACTTTCAAACCAGTTGATTGTTGCAGTTAGATTTCTTCCTCTCTTTTTTTCATAATTCTATTATTATTCAGATCATTATTTTAGTTCTTCATCATGTTGGGCCTCCCACCGCACCCCTCCAGATGGCCGGCCCTGCCGCCAGATGTGTTTCACTAGGAATGTCATTGTGTCTGGTTATTTGTTATATCCAGGTATGGGGAAATAGATGTGATCCCGTCGTTTCATATAGATCCATCCTATCTTCAAGGAACAAGAACGTCGAGGCATCCGGGTGCTAAAGGGATTAAGACTCCTCAAATTATCAAGAAACGATCAATCACCAGCAACTGTTGTCATTAAATTTCGAACCCAGATGGACTTCTTCAGCCGGTGTTATCTGTAAATTGATTACAATTCACATGTGTTCGAGAGGGGTCAGCTTCAAAGGTGGATCCTTAACGGATACTCCCACGATCGAGTGGAGAAAAATGAAATGCATTGCTGTGTAGCTATTGGGTGATAGTGTTCACCAATGAAAAACTCGTAGGCGGATATCTGATGGAAATAAAATGCGGCACATTTATTTGTTTTCAGGCAGAGAGAAGAGCATTGAGAGGCTTCGAATTGGAATTCAGAGAGACGTCGGTATTCGGAGTTGTTTCTGATTTTTTGACAAGCACTGTATGATTCGGTTTCTGTGCTTGGATCATCCCGGTAAAGATCGGTGGATTTCTTGAGCGGACCCTGGAGTAGCCATTAAGTGCTAATAGCCAGTAAATGGGGTTTTTTTGTGATTTATTTGCCGATTTGATTGAGGAACTATTCCCTAATTGAACTGCTACTTGATATTGGTAAATAATATTAACCTGGATGTGAACAAGTTGATTTTTGTACATATATAAAGCTGTAAATAAAAGAATTGTTTTCTTACGATACTCTCTTGTTTGATCGGTCTGGATCAAGATATTACAGTATTTTTTCCAGTTAGAATATTAAAAATTACATTTATTTAATTTTTACATCATTGAGCTATTTCCTTATTCATTTTTATTACTTTTGTTTTTTAATGATTACATTGTTTCCGTTATGTTTTTAAAATAAAAATTGTTTTAAATAGTTACTTAATAATTATTCTTACACAATAACAACCTAATTTTAAGGCTCAAAGATTTACATTGTACAGAATGACCTTAAATAATAGCATAGGGGACGTGCCGGATTGAAGTTTAATCATTAAATAATTATTGATATTAATACATGATACTCCTTCATGAAAGTTATGTTACTTTAGGAGATTACCGAAAAGCGAATTTCATTTACAGTCACAATGTTTTTCTTTCATCAGCCAATTTCATTAAGCCACATATCAAATCGCTCACTCATACAGGGTGTTTCAGTGAATAGTTTCAGAACTTCTAAGAGGGGTAGGGTACATCCTGACAACTCGAAATCATAGAGCAATGTGGGGTCGGAAATGCTTTCCTGAAGCGGTGTTGTACACAGAAGCACCATAAAGAAAAGAGACCGTAAATGAGAAATCGTTTTAATAATACATGAAAAGAAGCAAATGGTGCATGTATTAAAGTAAATGTTCGAAGTTTCTTCCACGGGCTACAATGCACGCCTCACATCTCCGACGCATGGACATCCGAACATTCTGAAATACTCCAAGCATATCTCGAATCTCTCCGGCAGCTACTGTGATTCTCGCAACGAGATAAAAGAAAATGTGCATCGGTCATTAATTTGCATATAAGATGCGCGATACTAACATTTTTCATTCGAACCAAACTACAGAAATAAAAATTGTAGTGTTAGAATGTAGGCAATTAGCTGAAGCGTATGAGATACGAAAATGAATATGTGATTATTCTTTTAAACATATTTTCGTTTTAAGCCTCGTAACTTTTGTCATTTTTTACTTCATCTTGTTCGAACGATACAAATAGAAAGTATTGTAATCTTCGAGATTTTTCTGAGTGTTTACGTTTCACATCTTTCTGAATTCGAAAAACACATTTTTGAAATTAGATCTGTACGTCTATGGAGGACATGATCATTCATAAACGTTTTGAGATAGGCACATGAGCTTTGGAATATTATCCTTTTATCAAATTTATAGATTTCATTCGAGTTTCAAATGAAATTCATTCAGAGAAATTCTGTCTGACTGGCTGTCCGAATATAAATTAACACGATATACAAATAAACGAAAACTACGAAATGAACATAAACATATCTATAAAATTTAATACACAGATTTATATCTAAAGTTTAGATCTGAAATCAAACAGAGTCAGTCGCTCTATTTTTTTACATGCCTATAAACATGATAATTCTAAAATGTAAGAAAATATGTAATTAAAATATGATGCATAGTTTTATTAGCTAATATGTAGAGTTTTATAAAACATCTAGTATGTAGAATTTTATAAAATACGACATTCGTCAAATAACTGACGACTGTATTTTTGCACACATATAAATGCGGTCGCTCAAAAAATCAAATGACTTAAATATATGAAATTTCCTATACGATCTTGCGACTTAAATTGCAATTCTGTGTCAAATTTTTATTTATCGGGAAAAAGCATCCAAAATGCATATTCGATTCTCTAGCGCTTGTGCATTAGCCGCATTTTAATAATTAATCGCCAAGAAAACTTGCTAAAGATCACGAGTTTACATTTCATAGCTATTGTTCGCCATTGGCATGCAATTAAAAATATACGAGTCCGTTTATTAGAGAGCATGCCAAGAAATTTTGGGGACGTCGCGCCCACCCCAGCTTTAATTTTATGTTAGCTGTTTCCATATAATAACGTTATGTGGTGATAACAAGTGATTTATTATCCAGTTTGTGCCTTGTACTAACTTGTGCCTGTGTGTCATATCTATTGTGTAATTGTACCGAACCATTTATCTAATGAAATGACCCCTCCTCGACTATAGTTAAGAGATAGCGAAGAAGGGATCATTTAGTGACATAAATGGACTGAATATCTAACGACAGTTGCGGCAGCGGACGTGTTAACCAAAGTAACAGTTATTGTTGTGCTTGTAAAATGAAAGATGCAGTAAGATGGTCGAATGAAGCTCGGGATAAACATAAAACGGAATGCATTTGAGAAGAACGAAACCCACCTTTGCGTCGCAAGAGAGGGAGAGTGGCAGGCGGCTTTGAGGGGAACCGCGTCTGTTCATCTGTATTACAAATTTATGACATGAAGCTGTCCGTAAATGTGCTATAGATCGAAACACGGGCTCTTAATTTTGGGACAGAAAAAAATGTTATTGACTTCGGCGTTTGCGGTAATTGATTGATCATTATTTAATTTAAATTAAACAATTAAGACATTTTTTCTATTTACACCGTCTTAATTCACAAATTTCAGGAATAATATAGAATAATATTTGAGGAACAGATTGAAAAAAGTCGTTCCAAATGATAGAATATCTTAAATGAATCTAAATTAGAATTATTTTTATTTACTTCGATTAAAAAAGACTTTTCCATATGCAGAGCAAAAATTTGAAACTATCTTTGATTTATTAACAGGATGTCCATACCTTTATTTTGAGGGAATACTTATGCACTACTTGCTCAACTAGATGGTTGATATTAAGTTTTTATGAAAATTGAACAATTATTAAATATCAATTACTTTTTTTAAGAAAAAAATCGCATTTTAACCAACATTTTTTCTTTAATAAGAAATTTTGCTTGATATTTTTTTAAATTTCATATCAATCGATTAATTTTATTTATTTTTGAAAGAAAGGAAATTCTCTTTTATACTTCGATCATCTGAGCTGGAAATGATTCGACGGTGATTCGATAATGACATTTAAAACCCTTGTTTCACAACGAGTCGATCGAAAGAAAAAGAGGAAATGATACATTGTCCCTCAAAAAAAGAGGCCTGTCAACAGTGGGAGTATCTCAAAGTCTTTTAAATCTTTCAAAAACTATTTCAGATTTACACGTTGTTCAGTACTTTGCTACTAAAGCGCCAAGTTGGCAAGCGCCCATTCTAGGGTTGCTCCTTTTTGTAACTGCGTGGGTCATGACTCGCCAGAAATGTTTTGGTTAGAACTCGGAACGCGATGCTTGGTTGTGTGGTACTTGCGCTCAATAAATTTCCCCCTGCCTGTCTTTTCCGCTGAAGGCTTAAAAAAGGCTACCACATTATAAACTTCATCTTTGAATGTAAGATTTGGCGATTTTATAATGTACGCCAAATGGTAATCAAATTACTATGAAAATGAGAATGATACTCCCTGTCTCTGATAACGAACGAAACTACCGTGAGAAAAATGCTGAAGACCCTTACCACGTTTCAGACGAGTGTTGAAAATAATAAATATAAAGTGTGAGAAATTTGCTTTAAAAATGTATTTATTAAAAAGGAACACGTTTATAATTTTCCCACACGGAAGACATTTATAAAAATTATAATTCTGATGTGCATAATACAAATTTAATCTAATAAAATGAATTATAATTTTTAGTTTTATGAGAATTTAATCTTTATATCTCTTACGGTTTAACTTTATTTAATAAAACAAAAAAAAGTATACAGAAAGGGCTTTAAATTCAAATTTAAATGGATATCAATAATATTTAGTTTTTTCTATGTGTATGTATGCTTTTATGTATGTACATTCCACAAGCTAATACTTGAAATGAGCTACTTTACATTTTACGTTAAAACTGTTCAAGTAAGGTTTTTTTTCTTCTTCTTTGCAAAATAATAAGCGTTTTTGGCTAAAATAAATGATAGAAATCATATTTATAATTTTAAAAACAGTTGCTGGTTAATTCTCAGGAGAAAAAACCCATATTTTTAATAAGAAAATGTTCATAATTACTGAAATGTTTTCAATTCTGAAATATATTACTTCATTTTCTAGCTTATTTACTGCCAAATTTAACAACTATACATAATCCAATGTACCGCAAACGACATTTAAATGCAACATCTAAACATGCTATATAAAAAAATAATATGAAAATAATGAAAAGGTGTTAGAAATTAAAAAATATATAGATAATTTATAAATAATTCTTTTTCAATATTTCACAATATGCATAATATAGTCACTTACATTTAACAACAACAACAACAACAAAAGCTGCAAGCATTTCTCTGTTTGACATTCAGCATAGTCAAGACTGTTCCGCATTTCTGAAAGCATAGTCACTTACATTTAACAAAAAAAAAAAAAAAAAAAAAAAAAACTGCAAGCATTTCTCTGTCTGACATTCAGCATAGTCAAGACTGTTCCGCATTTCTGAAAGCTTATCAGCAATTTTTGTCCATTTGTATGTAACTAAAATTTAAAAAAAATTTTTTTTTTGAGAGAGATTCAATTAAATAACTTAGTAGGAATGTTGCTTTTCTCAAAATAGAAATTAGGATTACTCCTATATAACAAAGATTTGAAGAAAAATAGTTGTAAAACATATTGTTACACAAATGCTAATACACATTAAAAAGCATTTTTTTTAAAGTTTTATGAAAGCAGTGACCAACTAAATTTTATAATTCAGATTTATGGTTGCCAAAATTTACTTAGCTTGTTCTTGATCGCTTACTCACAAGAGCATATTGAACTTCAAATTCTATTGGACATGTAACATTTACTACTGTTCTGAAAACCTTATACTATTTCTCGCTTTTTGTGCAATGCATCTCTTTTAATTTTCTGTAATCTCAACAAAAATGGGAATTTGAAAAACGAAAGTGTTTAAATTTCAACTAATACAAAAACTTTCTCATTCAGCATTGTTTATGCACATTACAGATAACATTCTTATCTAATATTAATTAATTTCCCTAACATTGATCCTTATACATATAATAATTTATTACTTTAAGGAGTAACAGGATTTAAAAATGGATACACTTTCTAAAAATTACAGCGCTATAACTTTCGAAAAATTTCAGCACAAAATTGATTTTTGCATTAAGATAAAACTCAAAAAAAAATTTCTTTTAAATGATATCAATGCTTTAATTCTACAAGTTAAGTTTCGATGTTTAACGAGATTTTAAAGAAATGTATGTAATTTTATGTATGTAAGAAATGTAATTTTAACAATGTATTTCGCACAAAATAAAAATAAAATTTAATCTGCACGAGCACGTCAATGGGAAAAAATTTTATCAACCTGTTGCCATCACATTGACAGAAATTCAACTTAAAAAAATAAATCAACTATTATTGTAAATTAAATATATAAAAGTGTAAATTTCAGCAAGTGTCTGTGTGAAGCAAAAAAATGTGAAATATATTTTCTAAAAAGTAAATGGAGGAAAAGATTTCTATGACCTTTTACAATATCTATAGTATTAATTAAATCAAACAATTAAATTTAAGGCAAACGTTGTTTAATATATCTATTGGATAATCACTGTAATCAGAGCCCATCAGTTCATTTTAATCAGGGGCATGCATCTACTAACAAAATGGTCTAAATGAACTAAACAATTGCATTTTATGTTACTTGAGTCAATAAATGCCCCGATGAATTCAGAATTTTAAATTTTCCCATAGGTCCTTTACATTACCCTTTGTAATCCTTTTACATGCTTACCCTTTTACATTAACCTTTGAATCTTATTTAACAAATTTTTGAGACATCAATATTTTAACACTTAGCACTTCGATGTCTCCTCTCTGGAACCATTCAAGGCAATGCATCATTTTGGCATTTTATTTAATTATTTTATTAAATTTTGACTGGTAAAAATACTTAAGAGTGAAAAATATGTAGATTAATTTTCTGGGAAAATTCATATATATTAATTTTTCAGAGCAATGAACAAGTTCTCTTATTCGGCAAATATTTATGCATCTAATTACTTTTCGGGGCGCTAAGGGTTAAATAAAAATCTTTGAACTTCAATCAACTAACTCATTTATTAAAACTAAATAATTTATGAAATTTGAATATCACTCTTCTATAAAAATTGGCGATTTTAGAACACTTCATAGTCCGTTTCAAAGAAGATACGCCAATCTTTTACCAGGATTTCTCAACAGTGATTGGCTTATGATTATGAAAATATTGATTGTTCTAATATTGATATGTAAAAACTGACAGATTTGATCGCAGAAGATAGAAAATATATTTATTGAACTTGAGTTAAGAGTTGAAGTGTCAAGAGAATTTCGCAGAATTTGACTCCTTAGGACAAAAGGACTGTGTAAAATTTAAACTTCATAATTTTTTCATAAGAACATGTATTGACTGAATCCAAATAAAATATTTTCATTTGCATCATTTAAATGTTTTGAAAGTAAAAATAAAAATTGAATTTTACGATGAATTAGAGAAATTTTTGTTGAGTAATTCTTTAAGATATTGTATAAATTACAAAAAATTTTCTGCATTCATATACAACTTCAATGCTAGCGACTCTACATTCAATTTTCACATTAAAAAAAAAGATGTGCTTGGTGTCAGTAAAAAATGTTTTTATATTAATTGCAGTTTAACATTTCCACTCTAATATAATGTGCACATTTTATGAACTCTGACAGAAATTAGTAAGTAATACAATGAACAGAACTGTTTAAGGCCTACATAATAGTATGACTGAATTATATAACTATCAAAATCTGAAACTTTGCTAGCTAAATATTTTGGCAGAAAAAATTATTAAGAGATCAAGTTACATAAAATATATTTGAAAATTTTAGAGATCTTTTATACTGGCGAACTGCTGGTCACCAAAGGCGGCTAGTTTCTTAATAAAGATATTGCTAAGCGAACTATTGTAAATATATACATACACATACATTCCTCCCCCCCCCCCTTTTATGAGTATAGATAATAGCGATTTTCAAGAAAATTCATTCAGAAATATGAGTATGTTTAAATATTAGTAAATAAAACAGCTATAGATTCTCTTATATCTTACTTCTTTTTAAATGCATTTAATTCCGCTATTTATTTTTCTGATAAAAACAGTCTTACTTTTCTATTAATAATAGAATTAATTATTTATTGCAAGATATATGAATAAGATAAATGTATGTACTAGATCTCATAAATGCAAGATCAAATAAAATTTTTACAAAAATTATCACCTATTATCCCGACCGGAAATGCAGCTATGCAAAACTAAAAACCGTCATCCCTCTAGATGCGCCTCAAGTTTTCTTGTCAAAGGTCCACATCCCAGTAAACCTACAATGCAACAGGGGTAAGGAATAATTTATTGAACGCAAATGCCCCATTCCCCGATGCTTACCGTTGGTAGCGGGGTGATTCCATGCCCCTTCTCATAGAAATAAACCGCATTTTATAGAAGCGTCGTTTCATCACTTATAGTTGCACCGCAATTCTTTACTTTATTTTAATTAGTCACACCGCATTATTTAGTTCATTTCCCAATCTCAATTGTGGAGCCGTCATCGGCCTCTGCAACATTTTTTGGTCCGCCGAGCTAGAGCGCACTGGATTCCGATTTGATATCCATCCAAATCAGTTAAGGCAAATGAGTTAGTTGTCTTAAATAGAAGAAAGGGGAGTATTAAAGGATAGTTGACAAAACTGCGAACATTCATTGAAAAAGCAGAAAAATTAACTGAATCGGCAGTGATTACCCAACTGGATATTCTTTCGAGAACAAGTACAAGATTTGAAGAACTGAGAAACGAATATTATAGGACTGTGTCGGACAATCACTTCGATCAGCGAATCTCAACCTGTGGGGCGCGCCCCCCTACACTAGAGGGGGGCGCGAGAATATCTAAGAGAAAATATTATTTTAAAAAATTGATTAACTGACTGAAAGGAAAGCACAGATACACAAAGAGAACAAAATACATTTCGACTTATTTAATAACTTATTAAAGTAAAACAACTTACAAATCAAAACTTACTTAATCAAAACATACTAAATTAAAAACAGATTTAATAACTATTAGTGACTTCCTTGGGCCTGTCTTGCAGAACAAAGTTTTTCGAAGGAAGGCTTGATATTAGAAATAGCCACTCTCAGTTCTGTTTCTATATTTTGTCTTCAAAAAAGCCACAGCAGAAAATCCAGTTTCAGAAAGGTAGGATGTTGAATGGTAATAGAATGTGAAATGTTCTTGTTTTTAGTGCAGAAAAATCCTTCTCTACTCCTGCCCAAAATTCAAATAGTGATTTATTACTAAATTGTCTTTTAGTTTCGCCACTTGTCGTGAAGTCTATGAATTTTTCTTCCTCTTCAATTGAGAGTCCTTCGGGAGTCTTATGAAATGGATCCTAAATCCACTGGTAACTTACAATCAGTTTGTCGTCAGCATGAAAATACTTTTTTAAAAATTCTTTGCCAGCATGGCTAAATGATTTTCAATTGTGACAAAAGCAACTTTTACATGTTCTTCTTCAGCCTTATAAGTTTTAGCACAATCATCCACATTTGCAAATATTGTTAGGTTTTTTGCTTTAAATTTCTTCTCCACAATTCCAATTTTCTACAAAAAGCATTAACTTTATCTCTCGTATAGAAAATATGTGCATTTGCTCCTTGGAGTTGAAGATTCAAGTTCTTTAGTTTCTCGAATATGTCGACTGAGTACTTCAATTTCTTCGCGAAAATTCTCGACCTCCTGTCTGTTTTCTTTTAGGAAAATGGCGATTTCTTCTCTTAATTCATAAACACGTTGCAAAAATTTCCCACGTGATGACTATCTTGCCTCGCAATAAAATAGTAACGCTGAATGTACTGAACCCATGTCTTTACAAAGGGCGAAAAGATTCTCGATTTCAGGGTCTTATTTTTATATAATTTACTACGGTTACAACCGTAGGTAACACAATATTCAAACCAGGACTCATTTCTTTCGAAGCCAAAGCTTCTCTGTGGATCATGCAATGTGTGCACTGAGGTGAATTTTGTTTTACAAGTGCTTACATATTTTGGAATCTTCCGGACATTGAACGAGCACCATCGGTGGTGCATATTCCGACGCAATTTTCCATTCTATGTTTGCCTCGTTCATAAAATCATTTAAAATAGCAAATAATGCGAGCACTGATGTTTTGAGTTCTATTGCTTTGCAGAAAAGTAGTTTTTCTACTACTGACATATTATCACAAATTTGAACATAGGCAACTAAATGAGCATCTTTATTACTATCTGTTGCTTCGCGAAGCTGTATTGAAAACAATTTGTCACGCAACTGCGAGAAAAGCTGACACTGTACATCTTCAGCTATATTCGACGAACAACAGTATCATTTGAAAGAAGTATGGACTGCAATTGCTTTGAAAAATTATCTCCAAACATAGTTTCTACAACCTCAATTGCTGCTGGCAAAATAAGTTCTTCACCAATGGTGTGAGGTTTTTTACATCTGGCTATTTTATATGAACTTTGTAAGATGCAACTAAAGCTTTTTTATTCACAGACAAAGTTTCTTTAAAAGAAAATTTCGGCTTTTAATATGATTTTAATTTTAATTCGAAGAATTCTCTGGGTTTGTTTACGTACTCACTATGAAGCGTTTCCAAATTCCACAGGGCCTTTCTTCTTCATTTACTTCAGTACTGGCAAACCAAAAATGTAAGCCTTCTTGAGAATATTTCCTTGATTTTATTTTCGGAACCACGCTCGTCTGTGTACTAGTTGATGCTTGAATATCGTCTAATGCTTGCTTACTTCCACTTAAAAATTTATTCACGAGTCTGCATAAATCTGCTGCCGTTAATGTTTTATATGGTAAATTGCAATTAACACGAAACATATATAATATGCAAATTCACGATAGATTCGATAGCGATAAAAGGATCGACTCGAATGAGACTGGTTGGAATTGAAACTTGCGTTATCGAACATTTTCCTTCTTATGAGAAAACATTTGCTCCGTCCATGCTTGAGACGGCATAGGTCGTGTGGATTCCCATCCACAAACATTGCTATTTTTTTCACTTTGTCATGCTTCTGTTTTATTTCTTTTATTATTAGAAAAAATGTATTCACAGTTTCTAAATTTAGCTCACCCCGTCTAGGTTAACTTTCATTAACGAATTTTTCTACTTTCATATTCTTTTAACGTTATGTCCCTGTTTGGCTTTCATTTCAAATATAATATTTAAATTTTCTCCGCTTTCATTCGCTTCATCTGTTCACTGCCCTCTTGCCCAAAATGCAAGATGTGGTTTCTCACCAACGTTGGCTCACTTTTTCTCTTGTTTTGGCAGTTAGTTAAAAATAATTTAAAAACAGAATCCAAAATAATTAAAATTATTGTTGTATACATTTTATTGTAAACGGGGGGCTCGATGAAAATTATGAGTGAAAACTGAACCACGAATATTGAAAGGTTGAGAAGAGCTGACTTCGTTCAAATGGAACCCAGTCTATCCGAACTCGAGGATGAAATTTTAAAAACAGAGGTAAGCCTTAAATCCATTTTACATGATCTAAAATCTACTTCTGTTTCTAATTTAGCAAATGGTGCTATTATTAAAGAATCCATAAATAAAGTTACTTCAATTAGGTTACCGGAAATACCGCTTCCATTGTTTAACGGTAAAAGAATAGAAGAATGGAATTCCTTTAAGCAACAATTCCTAAATTTAATAAATGATAATCCCAATTCAACTGAAAACCAAAAGTGCTACTATTTACGTTCATGTTTGAGAAATCGATGCAAAATTGAAGATACATATGATTCCCTTCTTAAAGCTTTAGTAGAAAGATTCGAAAATAAACGCGTAATTGTAGACACCCATATCAAAAATATAATTAATCAAGAAAAAAATTGTTCATGAATCCGCGAAGGAATTACGCAATTTAATAGATTGTATTCTTAAAAATTTAAGAGCAGTAAATTTTTAAAAATATGAACGTAATGAATTGTGAGATACTATTTTAATAAATATAATTTTGCAAAAATTTGACCGCGAATCTCGAAAGCAGTTTGAAATTTCCTTAGAAAAGGAAGTTCCTGATTTTGATGATTTCATAGAATTTTTAGAAAGAAGATATCAAGTTTTAAATGCCATTGGGCACAATATTCCGTACAAATCTAAATATTCGGATGGTAGTGAACAGAAAAATAAAGCAAGGAGTCTATTTGTTAAGCCATCGAATAATCCCAAGTGTTGTATTCTGTGTAGAAACGCAGATCATCTATTGCATAAATGTGATCAATTTTTGCAATTCTCCCCGCAAAATCGATTATGAAACTGTTCGAGAAAAACATTTATGTTTAAATTGTTTCAGTTCTCATAAAATCACTCAATGCAAATCGAAACACTCTTGTTTTACTTGCAAAGCAAAGCATCATACTTTATTACACCCGATGCAGGTGTCCACAGTAAATGATGACTCATCCTCAATGAATTCAAGGCAGACTCCAACAGTCTCAATTTCTGACCCCTCTTCGTTGTGCAACCCTTTCCCCCTGACATCCAGTTTCCTTACGCAAAAGAAAAGAGTGATTCTAGCTACGGCACTTGTTTATGTTTTGGATCATTTCGGAACTGTCAGGAAGGGTAGGGCTTTATTTTGGAAGCATGTGCAATTTGATGACATCTGATTTCGCCAATGCACTTCGTTTAAAGAAAGAAAAAATAAATGTACCATTATCGGGGATTTCCAATACTACTCTTAATGTGAGAAGAAAAAGTACCTCCACTATTTTTAACTCTGATGGTTCTTTTACTGCAATGCTAGATTTCTTAATCATTCCGAAAATCACGGATCTAATGCCATCCACATCTATTGATTTAGAAAGAATAGAAATTCTGCCATAGGTCAAATTAGCAAATCCAGAATTCTTCCTCCTCCCCACAACAAAGTGGATATATTAATAGGGGCAGAAATATTATTAAGTATCTTAAAAGAAAATAGATTTGATATAAATAATTCGTTAATTTTGCAAGAAACTGCATTTAGACATGTACTAAGTGGAACAATTCAAGGTAAACAAGAATCACAGCATTGTGGTTTAATTCTCTAATGCCATCAAAAACATAACTTGCAAAAAAAACCAAGTCTTGCAACTGAGTTCTTCTATCGTAAAAAGTTGTGAGATCCATGTAATACTAAGTTGATCAATTTATTCGGTCCCTACTTAAGGGTCCTTCTATCTTAAGTTATTACGTAATTAGCTAACCTAACAACATCTTATAGTGACCATATCAATATTAAAAATCTTTTATGGTTTAAATAAATAGACTGACTCGGCCATCGCATGAAAACACAATGTATCTTTACATTAAATTAGATTACATTAACATATTATATTAAATTAGATCGTTTAGTGCGATTACCAAGTCAATCTATTTATTTTAACCATAAAAGATTCTTAATATTGATATGGTCACTATAAGATGTTGTTAGGGTAGCTAATTATGTAATAACTTAAGATAGAAGGACCCTTAAGTAGGGACCGAATAAATTGATCGACTCGGTATTACATGGATCTCACTACTTTTTACGATAGAAGAACTGAGTTGCGAGACTTGGTTTTTTTTACAAGTTATGTTTTTGATGGCATCTCGTTTCTTTTTGTAGATAATCCTTTTCTTATTTTTGCATGTAGTCTTCCTCTTTTTCTTTTTCGGTACTACTTCTTGAGCTTCAGCTACAGTTTTTCTCAAAGCCCACTCCCTGTCCCTTTGGGTTTTTCTCGTAAGCTTTGATATTACAATTTTTGACAAGTCTGGACGGTAAATGTTTCTTAGTCTGTTGTATTCACAAATTGAGGATTCCTGCGCTTTAATACATACTTAAGTTTTGCGATCATACTTTGAAGATCAGTTTGCTCTTCTGCTATCAGATTGATTCTCTGAAAGTCACCCATTGCGTTTGCAGCTTCCACAGCTTCAAATTGAATTATCTCAAATTAGATATTGTTACAAACCTGTACTTTTGCTTCCCAGCGCTAATAGTGTCATCATACGAAAGACCGTTTCACAGTAAACTGTATTAGATGCTGTCGGAAGCCGAGCCAGTGATCCTAGAGCTTGGTGACAAATTTGGCGACCATTTGGCGACAAATTTACCGACAAAAAGGATAATGCTCGAAACTTCGAGAAATTTATCGACAGCATCCGTCCATTATTACATGCATATTTTAGTTTTTCCTTGATTTATACACTACACTAATTGTATTCTATATTTGAAGCTTATATGTCTGCTGGAAGTGCCTTAGTCACTCACTGCCTTAGTCAGAAGAGATCGGTCAGTCAGTCAGTGACAAAATTCACACACTTTGACTAGTTATAATTCTTAAACTACTGGTTCAAATTTAATGAAATTTGAAATATACCGTGTTTATATAACGGCTTCTAGTTTTATCCACAACGATCGAAAATGACCTGAACTGCTTTGAGAAAAGGATGGCAAGGCCGTGCCGCTTGTTTTTGCTCGCCTTGACGGGGGACTGCCATGCCCCCAGATAGATAACTTAGATAATTTGTTTAAGAAATTTTGGGAAGTCGAAAGTATTATAGATACACCTACATCTAAAAATAAAGAAGAATTAGCATGCGAAGAAAATTTCGCGCAGACTTATGGATGAGGACTCGGGATGAGCAAGGTAAATATATTGTTAACCTTCCTCTTAAGAAGAATATGTAATTGAGCAATTCCATTCAAACTGCAAAACAAAGATTAGATAGTCTATGGAAGCGATTAAATAATGATCCGAATTGTGCTAATATTTATTGTAATTTTATGAAAGAATATGAAATTATATATTCATGCATATTTTCATATATTCATGCAGTCATATGCAAAAATTAGATAACTGTAAAATATAAAATATGTCATGCCTCATTTTACAAAGCTAATAGTAGTACAAAAACAGTTACGTGTAGTCTTCGATGTCTCTGCTGCATCTACTTCAGGTGTATCCTTGAATAATTGTTTGCTAAAAGGAGGTGTTGTTCAGAATGACTTGTTTTCAATCTTATTGAGATTCCGAAAGCATAAGGTTGCATTTACTGCTGTTGTCAAGAAAATGTAGAGGCAGATTTGGGTTAATCCTGAACAGTGTAATTTTCAGTGCGAAAACTAGGAATCTGAGGAATCTTCATTTTATAAGCTTCTTACAGTTACATACGGCACGAAATCTGCTCCCAATTTAGCTAAGAGAGTATTAAACCAATTAGCAATAGATGAGCAACACAAATTTCCTTTAACATCTGCTGTAACCTTAAAAGATTTTTATGTCGATGATGTTCTCTCTGGTGCAGATGACGTTTCTACTGAAATAAAATTACAGCAAGAATTGATTTCTCTTCTAAAAGCTGGTGGCATGGATTTGCACAAATGCTGCGCAAACAATGAAATGCTAAAGATTAAGGTAATTAGTTTGGCGATTCTGATAAAAATACAATTAAAACACTTGGCTTGAGATGGAAACCAAAAGAAGACTGTTTTAGTTTCAATGTCACTCCATCAACTAGCATTCCCACAAAGCGAGCTGTTTTGGCTGATATAGCTAAACTTTTTGACCCACTTGGTCTTCTAGGACCAGTGATAGTAAAGGCAAAGATCTTCCTCCAGAAATTGTGGCTACACAAAATTGAATGGATCAAGAGTTACCGCATCAGAAAAAGCTCGAATGGGACATATTCAGATATTGTTAAGGGGATATTACAAAGAATCAAATTCCTCATTGCATTCTAACTTTGATAAGATAAAATATTTCACTTTTGAAAAAGGAACAGATCTATGGACTACTCGAGATTTTTCAAGCACGAATGCGACTTTTATCCTTTGTGCCGCTCTTTCTTTAAATTCAGTCGCCTACTTCTCTGCTGTAATATATAACAGTCCAATATTTTATGTTTGCACAAAAATCATTTGTGTTCTTTTCAGAATGCACTTGTCGCTAGTAGATATTGAATGAAAGTCTGGAGAACTGCGAAGATTAATTTATTATTAAGAAACTCTATCTGACACGAGATTGGCGGCGCTATGAAGTGCGTGCACTAAAATGTGGTTTTAACATAACAACAATCGTTTTATAAGAAATAAAAGCATCAGAATCGGGGGTGAAAACGTACTACGAACTGAAGCTCACTTAAGGAAATGTTTAAGAATGAAACGATACCCGCGATAGTAGTTTGGAATGCCATTTTTTAGAGAATAAATCCTTATAAAAATCATTGGAACATTTTATTGAGCATTTTCGAGAAGAAGTTTCAAATAAACCAATTCCTAACAACATTAAGGAATGGATCTTCCTGTTTGGAAAATTCATTTGTAATACTTCAAATGATACTTTAGAATTTAATTGCGGAATCTCCTTGTAAATACAAAAATTATAAACATAACATTATAAATATTCATTTTTTAAAAATTTTACTATATCTAGAGAAGAAAAGAGCACTTTTCTTGATAAATTAAAATCTATTTATAAAAGTGATGTAGATACTATAGTATTCGACGATGAATTTGAAGCGTCTATTTCATGTAAAAGGCAACAGAGAACAATGCTAACCTCAATGAGAGTCCAAATCGAGAAATGCAACGAGCACCCCTGGCGAAGAACAATTATATTCGTTGTTGCGCGCGAAGTTAAGTTTCCGTTTTTGAGAATGGCAACATTTATGTAAATGAAATTGCAAATATTAATCTTTTGTAGGAAATGAATGAAGTCAGATGAACATGTTTGTTATTTTGTCTTGTGAAGCCACATCATAAAAGTATTTTAAATGAAAAAAGAACTAAATGAAATGAAATTCAAATAGAGTCTTAACAGGGAATCCAAAAAGTGAACCATCTACATTTTCTATAATTAAATTAATTTGGAAACTTTTTTCGACTCTCCCTTTAACGTCCTAACTTCTAATCAGCAGAGAAGTAATTTATAATCTTGAAAAGTTTTTAAAAAATTACTTCAGAATCTCAGAGTCAGAAGACAGATTAAATAACCTGACTTTATTGTGTGTTAAGAAGAACAAGTAAATATCTATGTCATATTTTAAATTATTAAAGTATTTTCTAGAGAAAAATTCAGGAAAAATTTATTTCGATTTCTTACTGTATTTATGGAGATTATTACTTGATAAATACATGTAATAAGTTTTTTCAAAGCATTAGTTTTGTATAATTATAAGCATTATTATTTAGCAGCATTTTCATCAGTTTTTACAATTTGAAAAGTAATTTTTTTATGCAATATCAGAAATAGATTATTCTAAATCTAATATGAAATTCAAAATAAACATATTTCTTGCATAACAATGAAGAATTTCTAAAAGGAATAATTCACAAATTTAAGTGGCAATAAATTAATAGTAGTTTAATCAATTTTATCGTTATACGCGTAGTATACGTATATCACTGATTAGGTAAGGCATGACTGAGAAGTCTGTATTTCAACTTAAACATTTAGGTCTTCTGCTTTTAGATATTTACTAATACCCACTAGCAAGTTAACAAATTATTCAGTCCAGCAAGCAATGCTTCCATTGCAAGCAGACTAGATTAAATCGGGTATCTGCTCTTGGCTACAAAGTTGTCGAATTTTGAATTCAATCGGTAAAGACATAACATAATGGGAATTACAATTTCCCTGGCTTTCTTTCTGTCCAGATTGACTTTTAGTTTGAAATATATTTATTAACGTAAATCTTGAGAGCGACCTATCGTACCTTTGTTTTCTCATCTTACGATTATGTGTTTGGTTAAATATTATATTTTTATAATAAAGCTAGAAGATATGAAGAATGCAAAACTTTACTCTGAAAATACATTATTACTTTAATGGAGACAATAGGAATTTTAATAATTATCATTTTAACGAGTGCGGTGGGAATCATATCCTGACACATATGAAATGTTACAGAAAAGTAAAATTTACACAATCATTAACCACAACAAAAAATAGGACACTTCTATAATTCGAATATTTATTAATGTATTTTCACAACATTGGCTTCGATAAAAAAAAAGTTCAAAGGAAAAATATTAATTGTATCCTTCGCCAATTAATTCAGATTCTGTACTTTTTGTGGCTTCACTGTTCCTATATTGTTAAGACATTACTTCTATGGTTACACCATCTGAGCACATTGTACAGCCCTAAAAGACAAGTTCCTTTCCTGTATAAGCGTGCAGCGTCACAGTGCTAATGCCATAGTTAGCTACAAAACTGCCATCGCCATCTACAGCCATAACTATATTCTTAATTCACTAATCGATGCATAAATTACATTGACGCCTAATTCTATCTTCTAACGGATTTAGCAAGTTTTCTCTCTCCCTCAGATATTATAATGAACCTTGTAAACGTTTGATTTAATATTCTTCTGCGGATTTCAGAACAGCAGCACTTTGAAGAATCGAGTTATTATCCTTTCTGTCTTTAGAATAACGAATACATTTATTAAATGAGCGAAATGACAATATTTAAAGATCGCGAACATTGGATGTTGTTTCACTCTCATTTTATATATCACCGGCGGCATATTAGAAAGGCAGTAAGATTAATTAAGAATTGAGTCTTTCAAATGAGTCTTGTTGCGAGTTCAATCATCATTAAAATTACGATAAAGGTAAAGAGGGTTTGGGTCTTTCTTAGGTGGTATGTATAAATTCTTATTAGAAACTATGTTTATTAGAATACAGAATCGCAAGAAGATGACTCGTTTTTCGCATATATTTTAAACAAAGATATTAAACAATCATGAAGAGAGTGTTTACATACTACATGAATTTTCTTGGCAAATGTGCATAGTTACTTAAAATGAATTCATTTGTTATACGTATTCAAGGAAAAAAAATTTACGCGCATTAAAGAAAACACCCACAAAAAATGGATTGCCATGAAAGTGTCTTTGTTTCAATACTTCGTATATAAAAAAGTAATAAATTTTTCATAGACAGTTTTTAAAACATACTTTTTATTAGAATAAGTAAGATTTTTTTTTTATTTCGGTTCTTTTTTGTTTTTGTTTTATATTTATAATTTATAATTACGGATTTAGTAAAATTCTTTTCATCCAAATTTAATTACTTTAACATTTTAACAGACAACTTTCTGAAAATATAAAAAGAGTACTATTATCGAAAATATACAAAACTTCAAATCCTTAGTTAACTAAAACTCAAGTATGAAATTTCATCTTTACAAACATGAAGACAAGTCGTGTTAATTAAAAATGTACATTAATTATATTAAATACATTTGCAGAGTGTTTTAACAGATTTTGAAGACTTCCTTGCGAACAAAAGGCATAAAATGAGAGAAATATATTTAAAAAATAGAAAGATTTCTCTTGGCACTGTGCTCTTCTTCCTACAGTTCGACAACGAGAAAGTTTAAACAGAGTGAGAGTTGGAATTGATTTTCACTGGATTCATAAAGTCTTTTAGATACGTATTTTACCTGATTAATAATTATCACATGAAAGAGAATGAAGAAAAGTACTTCTGAAATAAGACAATGGAGACATATGTGCAGTAAAGAGTGTTCTCTGCCAGCAGTTCTTCAAGAAACTGTTTTCTCGGTACAGATAATTCTCAAGTATGTCCAGGGGAAGAGTTAGCCATGGATATTAAAGTCATATTATTAAAAAAGAAGGCATTTAGCACCAAAATCCCCAAAAATTCCAGCTAATATATTTTTTCTTCTAAAAATATAAAGCATCAACGTGTGATTAAAAAATCTACTGTTCACTTAGCCATGAATTTAAGTTTAGGCATCTGCTGCAATAAATAAAATGTGTCGTAAACGTTTCATGTTCCTTTGCTTATTTTTATTTTTTATCATTTTTCCCGAATATCTGTGGATGTTACGCTTAATTTTGTGCAGAATCGTGAGTTTAACGTATTTAAAAAAATAACAACAAATGGAAATGGTTGAGCTTCAAATTTGAACCAAGTTTTTACCAGCTTTTTTTTTTAGTTTCCTTTAGTTTTCTCTCGACATGCTTTCAACCAAATTATCATTAGACTTCAACGAATCTTAGAGTTGTATTATGTTAATATCTAGGCAGCGGGGTTTAATCACATTTATACTTTAATGTTTACATTATTATATATTTTAGTATTTATTCATACAAAGTGTAGGTTTTTTGCTTTGATTTTGATTCCCGACTCTTCGACTCGACAGTCTTCCCGACTCTTGCATTCGTTCCAGCGTTAGTCAGACAAGTGCAATATTGTAGTCTTCTTCCCTCAGAATTGAGAGCGTCTTCACTTTTACACCTACCAGCGTCCGCTATCGTCATTTCGGTCGTGACAAAAGCATCCACGCATGTCTCTCTTTTATTTGCTCTCTTGTGTAGAAAAGAAAGTATGATAATCACTGAAATTATATATTCAAGATATTGATGCATCTTTCAGTTAAATTTGGAGAAATCCATTTTTACTTTCTCCTATACGAAGTATAGAAAAAAATATAGCATTCGTAAAAAAAAAAAAAAATCAAATTAGAGATTTTGACGAATCATTATGCTTAAATCTCCCTTAGCTCAAAAAGCCCATTCTTGCAAAATGTTTGTCTGCGACAAAAATAACTAAAAAACTCTTTGAACTAGGGTGATGAGATTTGGTACGCGAACTTCATACAAAATTTGAGGATTTCTATCAAATTTTAAAAGGAAATCTGTCTGTCCATCTGTTCGAATATAAATTTATGCGATAATTTTAAAACGAAGCAAGCTAGATAAATAAGATGCAGTACACAGATTTAACCTGTATAGTATAGAACTTATCAAATTTTTAACCAAATCCAGTGAGGGGATCAGAAGCATATAAAAAGATTTTTTTTGTATGATAATTCTAAACCGCAATCACTTAGCAAATTTGATAGGTAATTACAATTGTAGTTCTGTATCAAATTTTTCTTTCAATCGGCTGAGAAGAACGCACCTAAAACCCAAATTCGATTTTCGGATACTTTTAAGCGCATGCCAGGGATTCATCGCCAGAAAACCACTCAAGGACGACACGATGGATTCAGTAAAAAGGCTGAATTTGTATCAAAGGTTAATATTTCATAACTATTGTATTTCGATACCATGCAAGGCGTTCTCACAATAACACATTTATCAGACAGTACGCGAGAAAGTTTGGGTGAAACTATTCCTGCTGGTTTGAATTCTGTGCACATGATGCCTTAAAAATCCAATGAAATGGATTAAGGAAATTTAAAATGGATCATTTGCATCAAAATTTTTTTATTGACACAAATTTTCTATGAAATGTCTCTGCGGGAGTTCCGTTCATCTGCATGGCCCTGTATATTTGAATACTGGAACATACGCGTATTTTCGCAAATGATTTCTGTATTAGGTGAAAATTATTATTAAATGTTTTTGAAGATGAGAAAGCACAGAAAAAAAATGAAAACATTTTATGGATTAGGAGAAACCGAATAACGCTTAATAACTATGGGAAGTAAAGGTGCATTTACTCGAATACCTCAATATTTCTGTTTTGTCCCTCTTGTTGTTTCCTCGAATGTTCTATCCTATCTTGCTTTTTTAACAAATAATATATCCATGACATAAATTTGATAATAAGATATGAAAGTAGATATACCTTCAGAGGATGTCCCACTGGAGGACCTCGTAATTGAGGATGAGAAGCTTTCGGTATGGTGGCTGGTTCTGGGTACACGAAAAGTGGTAGTCAGATTCCTCCCATCGATGGCGGGTCATGCTTCCTTACAAGAGGAGGTCACGAGGTTGAAAATTCAGTTCGTGATGAGATTTAGCACAATGGTAGTATACATTTAGAGTGTTCATTCATGAAAATATTAAAGCGCAATAGCCAGAAGATTTCGAGAAAATGGCCCTCAAACTTTCTGCATAGCATATATACCAATAATGTGTCGATGTTACCGAGCCGTGACGAGTATAGCGGTTAAAGGACTGGCGTAGCAAACCGGAGAACCGAGTTCGGTCTTGTGCAAGCATTTTTTGCTTTTGTTTTATTGGTTTTTTTTCTTTCTAATTTAATTCAAATTAATTTAAAAAATTTACAAAGAGTTTTAATTAATGTTTTTCATTTTTTATGCAGAAATAAATATTTATTTTCCTAATTCGTGGATTATAATTTAATTTTTAGAAGAAAAATAGTTATTAATATGAATGAAATTTTTAAAATATTCATAATGACTTAAATTAAATTAACAACTTAAAGGTGGTTTCAATTAATGTGATACTAATTTTCATATGGAAAAAATAAATGTATTTTCTTTTAATACATAAATTATAATTTATTTTTTAAATAAAAATAATTATGTTTATATATATTGTTTTTGAATTATAATTATAATTTAATTTTTAAATGTTAAAATAATTATAAATATAATTTCAACTATGAAAATATTTCAAAATAACTATTTTTATCTTAAAATCATAAAAGTTTTAAATTTTTGGATTTTAATAAAGATAAATTATTTATTATAATTCAACGAAGCTGTATTTATATCGGGAATTAAAGGGAGTAGCTGAAATAAATAAAATTATATCGGCATACATTCTAAATGTTAATAATCGGAAAGAAAAAATAGAGAGCAGGCGTTAAGTTATGAAATGCAAAAGCAGATGCGTCAAATTTTTTAGTAACGAACAATATGCTTTGTGCGCTGCCCGATTTTCTGAAGAAAAACAAATATATTTTTAAGGTAAATGAACTTTTTTTAAATCGATTCCTTTAAGGTTTTCTATTAAATAATCATTATTGATGAATTTTGAAAGATGTCCAAATATATCTATCTAGTTTGAAATATTTTTATGATAATTACTATTCTCTCTCTCTTGTTTGTAATAAAAAATTAACGAAATATTTTTATGATGACAGCAATTAAATAATATTTATTATCATTTAAGTTACATATGTAATTATTTTTCCTGCTTAAAAATAAAATTATAAACAAAGTATTAAGTGAATGAATATTTATTTTTGAGGTTGATTCATTTTTAAAACATTCATTTTTTATTGATAAAAGAGTAACATATTAATCAAAACTGTCTGTAATTTTATTTAAATACTTTTTTAAAAGAGAAACGAGCTTATATCTTAAGTTTTTTAAAAAATAATTTATAATTCAGGTATTAAGAGAAAATGCATTTATTTTTCCATATAAAAATCGTTATCATATTCATTGAAACCATTTTTAAAGGGTTAATTTAATTTACGCAATTCTGATTATTAAAAAAATGCATTCATGCTTATAATTATTTTTCTTCTAAAAATAAAATTATAATCACGAATTAGGAGAACAAATATTTATTTCTGCATAAAAAATGAAAAGCATATTAATTAAAAGTGTTTTTAAATTTCTAAATTAATTTGAAATAAATTAGAAAGAAAAAACATAATACACAAAAACAAAAAAGTGCTGGCCCAAGACCGAACTCGGGTCTCTGGTTTGTTACGCCAGTGTCTTTACCACTGTACTCCTTGCGGCTCGGTAGTGGCGTCACATTATTAGTATATAAGCTATGCAGAAAGTTTGAGGGCCATTTTTTCGAAATCTTCTGGCCATTGCGCTTTAATATTTTCATGAATGAACATTCTAAATGCATATTACCATTGTACTAAATCTCATCACGGTCTGAATTTTAAGCATCGTGCCCTCCTCTTGTTAGTAAAGGATTGTACTTTGGCCTGTGATGGCTCTTAGGACTCAACCCCAGTTCCCGCCAGCGTTGCTGTTGCGGCGTTTATCCATGTGCCTTCCGGCGGGTCTGAGTACCCAGTTTGTAGTTACCTTCGGAGGATAAGAGATGGGACGGTATCTGCTGAAAGCCAGCCAGAGTATTCTTTCCTCTAGAGGACCTCGAAAACGCGTACTCTCTAAGAAAACGGTTACATCAGAGAAGGCCTGGCATGACATTTGCGTTCAGTAGATACGAAATATTAACTTTTTGCGTACATTTACCTCTTTTTATTTTGTAGTTATCGTGTTGACTCATATTCGAAAGTCGGTCAGACAGACTTCCTTTGAGCAGATTTATTTTAAAATTTAATAAAAATCTACAAATCTATACCCAGTTCCGATCGTCTGGCTCCAAACGTTTTTGAATTATATTTGTCACAGATAGATAGACAGACATTTTTTTAAAAAATGTGTTTTTCGAACTCGGGGAGCTTTAAAACATCAGCATTTGTCAAAATCTCGAGTTCGAGTTTTTTGACAATTGCAGTACTTTATGTTTCGTATATGAGAAAGTAAAAATGAAAAGTATCATTTTTACACTACTTGCATTATACATTAAAAAAGGATCGAACACTCTCCAATACCCATCATTTTTAGGGTATTAAAAAGAATATAAATGAATTAATTTTTTTAAAACAAAATAAGCATTTTAGTTCAAATTAGTCGATCTTGTTACATAAGAGAGAATAATAATACTTGATTTAAAAGGTAGCAAAAACTCATCACCATAAAGCATCACCACAAGATTTATTATAAAAATAAAGCTAGAAAAATCACTCTTGAAAGGAACCTAGTTAAAAAAATTTCTCATAAATATTTCACGAAAGGAATAAATAAAATGAAATAGGTTCCGAAAGTTTCGGATACAAAAATGACGAAAACAGTATTTGCTGTTCAAGGAAATCAAAGGTTCAATATTTGAATCGGTGATCTACCATGCGGATCAAACGCAGTATCGCTTCTAGCTATTGTCTGAAAGCCACTAAAGTATCCATTGAATATTTGATTCGTTTTATTTGTTTTTCGTCTGTCTTTAGAGGAAATACCGAGGCTCCAGTAAAACAAAAAAATTAGAGAAAAAGTAGCCCAAATTATTAAGAGTTTTGAACGAAGTGAGTCAATTTTGTGTAATTTTATATCTTTAATTGGATGGTTGATGAATGGTTGTATTAATCTCTAAAATTAAGGAGAGGAAACATTTTCGCAGTAGACGCTTTAACGACATAATGGTTTATCATTTCCCTGCTACTACAAACGAAAGTTACTCTCTGGCTACAAAATTTTTTGATGTTAGAAAAAGTGAAAATCACTTTTCAGTCCCTAACTCCTAAGATACTGCAGTTATTGAAACATTTCAAATACAAAAGTTATTCGTCTTAATGAGACTTTTAAACGAAGGGTGGTTTAAGTGGTGAAGAATTGATGAAATTCTTCCAAAGTCTTGTTATGAGAACCATTGCAATAGGTAGTCTTCTTATAGAAATCTACCTAATAGAGTTTAAAAAAAACATCACTTTTGCCTGTTTAGAATCTCGCTTTAAACGACACATTGTGATTAGCTGCATACCTTGTCTTAAAGTAAAGAATTTTCATTCTATTCATTTTATCACTTCTACGGGAATTTCAGCGCCATAAGTTTCTAAAATCTATTCACAAAAAGGAAAACCTGCACATTTCACCACCTTTATTTGACTCTGAATCAAATCCAACGATATCTTTAACAATATTCATAAATGTGCAGACATAAAAGTAAACAGTGGCAATCGCCTCTAAATAATACTCTACCCTCTATCTAAAAAAATCGCACGTTTCTGAAGAATTTAACATGATTACTAATTGGAATCGAAATTGCAACTTCCGTTGTTGTTGTTTGCCCCCATTTAATTTTGTGACACTCGTTATGTTCTACATGTTTTTCTTGGGCGATTTTAATTTGCTTCCTGTCTCCAAGTTCTGTCCTGTCCTATATTGCTAAGATTCCCCTTTGTTGTTTGAGAAGGGTTGTTTACGAATCTTTAGAAAGGATGGTTTTGAATTTCTTGTAAGAAGTCGAGTCTTCGTCTCAAGTGCATTTTGGGATTTGAATGAATATTCGACTCTAATATATAGACGATAGATTTGTTTTCAGAGAATAGGCCCTTTTCCTTCATTGCTGTTTTGCTGAAGATGAGAATTCCTGAGAACAAGAATTCATTCAAAAACTCTATCAAATATACAGTACTGATAACTTGAATAGCCTCATATAAAAATACATTTAATTAAAAAGATTTCACTCGAATAACCTCTGTGTTATTTCCTTAAATTAATGTTGATTTTTTTTTAGTATTTTGAATGATTATTTTGTATTTTTATCAACACGAGAATTCTGTTTGGAAAGGAATCATATAAATTCTTTAGTTTCTGAAAGGCAGTGGGCCTTATACACTGTTTATATTAGAGATTTTAAAAAAATAGTTTTTGTAACGTCAACAAAATGAGTGTCCATAGTATCTAAAAATCGTATGAAAAATGCCACTTTCTTGGAAAGTAAAACTTTCCTTAAACCTATTTGTTCCAGAAAGTTTTTTTAATTTATGGTTGTCACCTCTAGAAGCAAATTACGGGATAAAAAATAGAGGAAATTAGATTTTTTTTCTTAATAATCACATGCACCATATTCTGTTTAACATGAGTAGTATTATTTAGTGGAAAACAAAATACGTAAATCACTTATGAATGTTTTTTTCATTTAACTACTAGAAAGTTTTGTTGCTAGGAAATTTATTACTCACGGCTGATTTTTCCTTCAGACTAAATATAATACTTATTAATAGTAATTTTCATCTCTTTAAAAATATAGCCATTTGTTTAGATAATGTTACAATTTTGTGTATTGTCATAACATGAATTATGCTTTACACTAAAATAGTTTCTTTGGTACTTTTAAAATTTGGAAGTCTACAGTAATGAATCTAGTTCTACCTGTTCTTATAATTGTTTTCCATATTGTTACATTTGATTTAGATCCTTATGATATATCTTAAGTTATATCATTATTATTTTACTGTATATCTTGTTATATTGTTATTATCTTACAGTATCTCTTCAGTTATTTATTTTTGAAGTTTGGTATTTTGTAGTGAAATATTAATTCGCTTTCTTTATTAAAGTGTACGAATTTTGTCGCTTATTTCAAGCATTATTTTGATTGCAAAGTCTTAGTTTTTGTTTTTTATCACTTGCTTACTCTTAATTTTAGAGTAAAACAACAGAATAAATAAATTTCTGCATGCAATGGGATATATTCATTACTTTTTTTAAAGTAGGTTTGAGTTTCATAAATTATATTAACGCTATATTTAAAGTTTTCTAAATGTTTATCTTTAAACAACTCTTGGATACTTAATTAAGGGGAGAAAAGCACATCGACTTTTATTTTTAATATGTAGTCGTTTAATAACGAAATCTGAGTATCCCATCCATAGGGAAACCGTATTTCTTCCTGATATAAATAATAAAATTGCGTTTGACTTAGATTGTTTTGATTAGAATTGAATATGCAAGTAGATTAGAATTCTGTATTCTGTTTATTCAAAATACTGGAATGTTCAATTTAGAAAAACATTACATTTTAAAATTTATTCCATTTCTTATTTAATAAATGCACATTCCTTTGCAACAATGAAGTAAGTTTACATGAATTGATTCAAGGTATTTGTTTGTTTTATGATGCAATATTGTGTACTTTTTTGTAATGCGTTCATTGCCTTTAACATTTATTTCTAAACTATATCTTCAGAATATCCACCTATCTGGAAAGAATTCTGAATATCCCGAATCTAACTTCAATGGTTTTGTCATTTTTAATTATGCATCCCCCCCCTCTCTCTATATATTGCAGAAATATATGAACACAATTTATTTAAAAACAAACCGATAACAATGATAAAAAGCAAAAAATGATCCCACCCAGCCTTTAGATGCACATCTGCTGTTTTTACCAATATTAACCAAAATACTCACTATAAGATTTTTTAAAATCCGTTTGAGATTTATTTATAATTTTTTAATCTGTAGATGTTTTAGGCGTTATAGAAGTGATGAGATAAGTAGTTAAAAATGTTGGCTTGAAGCTAAGTGCATCTCCTGAATACTTCCTGCTTTTTGTAAATATGTAATCATATTCATGAACCTTTTTTGGATTGGAAATTCCCTATTTTGTGGAAAGTCACTATTTTTGTAAACCAACCAAGAAAATTATCTATCCAATTTTATTGTCACTTATATATTTGCTAACATCACTTTTATAAACAAAATTTATTAAGATGTTTTGATTTAATTTGAGATACTTATGAAATTTATTAAATTTTTTCATATTGTACTCGTATTAAATCTATTCATCTAAAAAAAAAATCGAAGTGTGATTGGCTCTTTAAAGGACTCATTTGCAAAATGACAGTTCCATATAATGAAATTTGGTTTCATCTCGGAATTTAACAGGTCTGTTTTAGTACTTTTTTTATATTTTGAATTTTTTTCTAAATTATTTTTAAATTATAATTTTCCAATTTTTCTTCGATATATATAGGGTGATTCCGAAATAACAGGAGGTGTTCAGAGCCTTGTAGCGTGTTATGTACTGGACGAAATATAACAAAATTTGGCCACCATAAACATTAAAGCACGCGGTTTCAATTTGTGAAGAAAAAAAAAATGAGTACCAAAAAACGCTGGAAGGGAAATCCTGGCGCTGCAAGCGCATTATGTATGAAAAAAGAATACATAACTGCCAATGGAAACAGTAAATAACAACACACCAAATACCAATGAAAAAAGGGTAAAAGGGAAAATTTGGTACAAGGTGACCATCAGCCTGATGTTCCAAAAATTAATTGCATGCGGTACATCTGGTTTTCGGCGATGGCTCGCAGCATATCGACATTTATTCGTCTGACATGTAAAATTATTTGTTCTTTAAAAGTAGGAATGTCAGGAACATGTCCTTGCTTTCAAGCTTTCAAATAGCCTCACTGCCTGGTTACACACCGAGAATTCCTGTTGTTTCAAATCTTTCTACCATTCTTCGTAAGTTAGTGATTGTCATCGGTCCTCTACGTAACTGTTTTCACCGCCGGTATTCACGAAGAGCTGCAATGGCCTTTTCATCCCGCTGATAAAACGGCTTGACTAATGAGACAAGTTCATGTAGTGACCACGCCACGGGCGAATTCTTGCAGAATGACTTGAACTCCGGCAACCCTTCCTTTTATTCTCGATATAGTGTCACAAAGTACCCGTATATGAAAATTACATAAATGAAATTTTCGATCGCAGCGTCAGAATTTCCCCTATTAGCGTTTTTGGTACTATTTTTTTTTCTTGATAGAAACCGCATACTTTAATGTGCACGGTGGCCAAATTTTGCTATATTTCGTCCAGTACATAACACGCTACAGGGCTCCGACCACCTCCTCTTACTTCTTGATCACCCTGTATATATTATATGCATTAAGAATTTTTTAGGCTGTCATATAAATTAATGAATTTACAATTTACAAATGTGGAATGAATTTCGGATTTTTTAGAAGAAAGAATAAACGCCTTTTTCTCTCTCTCTCTCTCTCTCACACACACACACATGTAATAATTTCTAAACAGTCTATGTTTTAAAAATAATGTCCTAACACTGGCTTTATTGAAACTTTAACTTCTGAATTGCGTGGGCTCTGGTTTTTTTTTTTTTTTTTTTTTTCTTTCACAGAATCGAAACGCTTAGTCTACAAATTCTTGTCGGAAACTATATAATTTCTAAATACTTTCTCATGTTTGATTTTTCCTGCTTCTTACCTTCCTATTCAATACACAGTGCTTAGACAAAAATTCTTGATAGTGTATAAGAAATTGACGAATTCCTTTAAATTATGAAGAATAAAAATCATTAAAGAATTCCGTGGTTATTTTTAAAAATGATGTTTCATTCCAATAATTTCATTTTTTAATCGCAGTTATAAAACTATTCCTTACCAACTTAAATCCAAGTTATATCTTTTCAAATGCACGGCTTTCCAGTTCCTACCGGGGTACAATTTCCTTAACTTTAACTTTCGTAAATTGTTGTACTAGTAATTCTTTAGTTTTAGTTAAAGACTCTCAAAAAGGGGAAGCCCTCTTTTGGAGCTGTTAAAAATGATGAACTTGCTTTTCTTTCGTTTTTTTTTTTGTTTCACTTTCTTAGTGATAACGCTAAGCCTCGCTTCTTCCTAATAGTCATGGTTTGGACAGGTTGAAATTATATCAAAACGCACTTTCATGTTTCTCTTAATGAATCAAGTTATAAGTAAAGGGAGTAGTGACTATTTTTAAATGAAAAAATTTTGCAAAATTTTCACTCTTATACAGTGCAAAATTCGTTTAACTAACATCATATTTACTGAGCGGCCAAATTGGATTGAATTGGCCCAAATAAATGGTGTGTGCAAAACACACATGCGCAGGATGATTTGCGGGAGCAGTGATGGCACTCTTTGAAGATGGTATGGTTGTAAACCTTCACGTTGCAAAACACGATGAACACCACTCCCAGATCCTCCAGTGGCTATGCAGATCTATTTCCTCCAATGCGTGGTAATGAACAACGCCACCTAGCTCCGTGTGATGACGTTTCCTACCATGGATTGCTATGCAAATTTAAATCCTTGTGTTATCTTCTAATCCCCTAAAAATCTATCCCAAAATTCTGGAATACCCTGTATATGTTCAGTTTTCTCACTATTATTGAAATTTTGCGCTCTCACAATGAGCTGATTCGCTTTTTGCCAGGACGCTACTAAATCCTCATATTTATAGGAGAAAGAAAGTGTATAGAATACCAAATATATATTTATGATATTTATATATTTGTTGTAAAAAGATAAATTACATAAGATGATTTTAAATATAATCATTTAAAATAGAGCCACATTACTTTTGATACAGGTTTTCTAAAGAGCCAAATTATGGAATAAATTTCTGTATTTGAGAGAAAAACTTCTTAATTTTTTAGTTTTATGATGACATTTCTTTTTCTCAACGTAGCCTTAATTCAGTATGGGAGAAGGAATGCAAAGTACGTTATTAAATATATATGCATTGGAACCATAAAACTCTTGTAAAAAAATGTTAAATTTCTTTATATCATTAGCTCCTCTCTCTCTCTCTCCTTTTTGTATTTGCAGAGCAACAATATAATAAAAAACAATGAATTGTTTGTTTTGGAAAACCTTGTATCCCTTTTTTGCAAGTCTCTTTGCTTGAAGCTGCTTTCAATTTCTATAGAGATTTAAAAATTTTGCGTAATTGAGTAGAAAGAAAGAGCTGTATAAAAAGATATCGTATTCTGCAGCCTAAAAGACTCAAAGGGAAGCCATAAAAGTCGCCAAAAATCATTCATTTTTTTTTCTTCCATTTATTTTTAACGAGATGTTTTATCACGGAAGCATTATTTGTAAACTTATAACTTGTATCCTAGGTATTTAAATAATTGGAAGTATAAGATGAGTGGATTGAGTTCGCCTGGACAAAGAGCCCCTGCGATTCCCATCTCTATGTATGTAGATTTAAGAAGCAAATTCTAACAATTTCGAATTATTCTGATTTCATTATCTATCTGATAAAATAATTCAGAATTTAATGCATTTTTATAAGAGCGAATTTTTAAAAATGATAAAACTTTTTTAACACAATTTCGATAGTATTTATTCATTTGATCGAACCAAATTTATATCATAAAACGCATATCTTGTCTCAATTATCCCAGCCAGTCTAAAACTTGCATATGATAATTAATTAGGAATGCTGTTAGAATAGTGTTCCAAAACCAAGTGGTACTTGATTTTATTTGGATAAATGCACAATCTTTTTTAATTACATTTCTCTGAAATTACCGCAATAAAAAATATCTGGTAGATGCAAGATTCCTACTCAATCGCCTATTTTGCTTATTTAATAAGTCGACCCTGCTCATAGTGTTTGCCATCAAGATAAAACAAGATTCCCGGAATGCTGAGAGTAATCTCTTATACATTCAATATATTCAAGAATATACTCAAATCTCATAAGACTAAAGTGTCCCTTTAAAACTTGAACGCTTTGTAAGTGCAATTGCTTATACCAGAATATTTTATAAATATATAATAAGTATAAACCATTATTTAAAAATATTTATGCAAATGTTTCTCCTCATTATTCAGCTGAAAATTAATTAAAAGATATTTAGAGAAAGTGCATTTTGAAATTCTGGCTGCATTTCTTGTAACATCGATAAATGAGTACGCAGTGTTTGCATACCATTCAAAATGGTAATATCGACGACACCATATAAAATGAATGCTCCGCATATCAAGAGACATTCAAGATACGAATGGTGATGAAAAAATGAAAAGAAACCTAGTTTTCCTTTTCATTTTCTCGTACACAAATTATAGAGAAAAAATTGTAATCGTTCTAAAAACCAAAATGGAGATTTTCATTAATCTCCACGTTTTTAAATCTTCCCGAATTCGAAAAACACATTTCTGGCATATATTTGTCTGTTCATTTGCTTTTGACAAATATAATTCAAACATATTGCAAGCTAGACATATGTAATTTGGTATACTGTCTTTACACAATATTTGTAGATTTCTATAACATTTTGCGCAAAATCCATTGAGGACAAAGTCTGCCGGTCGGGATATTGGAAAATAATTTGGCATAATAATTACTAAACGAAAAAAACTAGATGAATAAAATTCGACACACAGATTTAACATGTATAGTATAGGAGTCTGTCAAATTTTAAACCAAATCCAACGAGAGCTTGAATGTCTGTTGGTCTTTACCTTCAGAAGCATGTTAACGTGATAACTTAAATATTTACCGTGTAAAAAAAGTAGAAAAATGTTAGATTTAAAAAAAAATAAGAATTTTTTATTTTTACTGCAATTATTTTTATAAGAATCATATTTTAGATCATTCACCGAAAACATATTAGTATCATTACCATGGTATTCAAAAAATAAAGTATAAATGTCAACAAAAATGGTTTCTTTCATTTGAAACAGTGTAAAATAAGTAGAAGGACACTAATAAAAAGAACAATTGGTTTTAGTTAGGAATAGTCTTTCCATTAGCTTTTATGACTTCTAATAACCTGTTTGGAATTGAATCATACAGAGATTGTATTTCTGTTTGACAAAAATTATCCCATGAGGTATTTAATGCCACTCGAAGCTTAGAGAACGATTCATATTGCTTCCCACCATTGTATACTCGACGAACAAACATTGTCCAGATATTTTCTACTTTATTCAGATGAGATTATTAAACTGGCCATTGTAAAACCTGCAGATTATTTGCAGCGAACCAATTTTCAACTTCCTTGGCGATGTGGACTGAGGCTCCACCTTGTTGAAACATCCACTGTTCTCCTCGTAAATCGAAGCCATAAGGAAGAAGCTCGGAATTCAGAACATAAATGTAGTCTTTATGCTTCTGCCTTACAATGAGAAAGACCAAATGGGTTCTTTCTCCATAACTAACTGCTATCAAACCATCAAAATTTCGCCTTCCACTTGTCTATTTGAATAGTATTGTTCTGCATTCTTCAGACAATGTCAGTAGTATCGATAAGCATCTAGACCATCTAGGTTAAACATTTTTTAATCTGAAATTATCACAGAAGTCCATTCTGTGGTCCATGACATTTGTTCCCTAGCCAAAGACAAATGATTATTAATATTAAAGTGTTTGTTTCCACTTTAGATGATGCCTCCGTTTTTTGAAAACGAATGTTTTCGGACCTTGGGATGTAGTTGTATACTAATTGCTTGGGCACATGAATAAGTCCTGCTTGATTTCGAGCTTTTGCAACACTTCCACTACTCTTTTTGAGCTCATGAGCAAGTTTTCTTTGATCTCAAGGCGCTAACTTTTTAGGTTTACCAGTCTTCTTTCTTATTCCTTTTCTGTTTGAATTTTTAATAAAGTTAGAAACTGTACTAGGCCTAAGGAAGAAGTATGCGAGCGATCCCACTAATACTTTTACCTTCATTTTTATATGCTACAATTTGACCCTTTTGAAAATATTTTAAAGGTATACCTCTAGGCATTCTGAAATTAAAGCATCAGTGAAATGTTTAACAAAATACGTTTTCCTGAGATAAAAACAGTTTAGAAAAGTATATACTTACTCTTCTACTTGTGCACATTCCACCAAATAAAACAAAATATAGTAGGCATTCTTTTACTTTTTTTACATACTGTGAACCAAGCATTCTCATCTTTCTAATTATAAATGGGGCTAGTTATTTTAGTTTTACATGACAATAAAGAGCACATTGTTAAGTAAAACCTACATAAGAATCTGTTAGCCAGAATAAAAATATTAAAGAAAATTTACACAAAACGACTGCTCCTCTACTATTTTTAAGGAGTGTATCGAGTTTGGTATGTGTATCGAGTTTGGTAACAACAATCACAGTTCTGTGTTAAATCTTGGTTTCAATCGATTGAAAAAAATGTATTCAGTAAAAATACCAACTCTACGTCAAAGATTCCTATTTAGTAACTAATGTATGCCGATGCCATGCAAGGAAGGCCCAATGGATGTTTTGCCCGAGTTCACAATTTTCTGACGGAGTTAGGAGATAATATCCTTATTAAAAGTTATGCGAAACAGCTCTGTCGGAGACCACTCGCACTGTTTTCAATTATGGCAATGACAACAGAACTCGTCCGGTGCATTTACTCTTTTATCCAGAAAGGAAAATTTTTCTCCTGTCTTATAAGTTCAATACATGATGTGTTTATGGAAATAAAAATCGTTGCATCTTATAATGAAACTTTGAACTGTGTGGCTTAGTTTCATTGTGTTAGATGCTTTACAATTCTTAAAAAGTTGAAGAAATGAAAGTTTTAATGAAAGTTTCTTTGTCAATTTTTGCAGTTGATGAATGAGAATTATATTTGCATGCCGAGGAATAAAACGGCTCCTGCGGCTGAAGGATATATCTTTTCTTTTATATCTTTTAAGTACATTTATATCTTTAAACATAAGCTTTAATATCTTTTAAGGCATCAGTGTTCCTTTCCCAGAAGATTATTAAAAACATTAGGACTATTCTGTATGGGAAATACCGGTTCCAGGAATCTTCAAATTTCAAAATTTTCACTTGCTCTGTCTAATTTGCAAAAGTAGTTACCAGATTTCATTTCAGTTATTCAGCCATCACTACTAGAATTTGATTGTTGAATTCAACCTCAGGAGGTCATTCATGTAACAAGACTCTTTCTGTATAATTTCAAAAAACTGGGGAATGGACGCAAGGCGTCTGTTTATATTTATATTTTTCCTGAAATGGAGTGTAAATATGGTATCACTATTACTAAATCATTTATGAATTCTAAACGATATAATTTACTGCAAAATTCTGTCATCGGAATCACAACTGAAGTAAGCTTTACAATGCCTGCAACAATGTTGATTTTTATACGGTCTTCATCTTTCGACTATCACATATCATTGTTATTAAAGTCATTGGTATTGTTAGCATAATTTGACATTGTTTGAATTTTTAAATGTGTATGCTCAGTCAGAAAAATCTGTAAACAATCCTAGTTATAATGATAATTTTGAATGACAATAATTTTATTCGTCGCTCCTTCTGTAGTTGAGAAAAAAAATCTTTTTGACTACAGGAAATGCAAAGATAATTATAGAATTTTTTTTTAATTAAAACGTTTAAATTATTAGATAATTTTAGGAAAAGTAGTGAAAATAGGGCGCGCAAATGCTGATTAGTGTATAAAAACAATGCATAACAGTAGATATGTTGATGAAAAGTAATGAAAAGGGGATTCAGCCTGGAGATCTTATCAAACATCACCTTCGATCAGGGATTCAAACCAAGGATGCTTTCTGTGAGGACCTGACAAGCATACAAAAATTAATTTCTCATGATTCGAAAACCCCAAGAAACTCTGTTTCGGAAAAAAACAAGACAAAATATACGGAACGCAAAAATGTAAAAACCAAGAATTAAGTTAGTTAGTTATTTACCAAGAGATAAGTGGATTAGAAAGAAAATAAGAATCAAAATTTAAGCAAATTAAAATACTAAATAACCAAATGAAAGAAAAATCTTCTTTAATTCAACAACACGGAAAAAGAACAAATTCATTCTAAAACAAAACACTTCATTTATCAGAAAATTGCAAATCAACTCAATTCCATCAACGCACAGATATGAGAAAATCCATACACAATAAAAACAAAAATAAAAAAAGAAACAAAACTACTAAATTAACATTAATTATCATTAAAAAGAATTTAAGGAAAAAATTAAAAGAGCGCAAATGCTGTAGCATTTACATCAAAAAAAAAAGGAATAAATGTTGCAGACAATTTATTTCTAGTAATCAAGTCTGAATATTATAGTGTATATAAATCAGAAAATAAGTGAAGACTGAACCCAGGAAACCTTGTGTGTGTGTGTGTGCGAGTGCGGGGCTTGATCACATTTCACGAATAATCCCCTTGTGACCCGAAGAAACTGAGGTTTTAGATAAAAGAAGAGGGGGAAAAACACAAAAACTATTAAAACTCTATTTGAATCGAAACCGTCGACTTTTCGACTTTGAATCTTTCGAAAACTTTTTTTCATGCATTATTTCTGATTGTTGCTGAGCTTATGCATTAAATCTTTCTGGAATAATCGATTTTATGTTAGGAATAATAGAAAAAGATAACGATTTCAGAGAATGATAAAAAAAATATTGGCAGTAAATCTATACTTATAATAAAGCTCAATGTGTGTGTGTGTGTTGGCGCTCTACAGGCCAGACCATTCAACCTACAGCTACTAACTTTGGCACGTGTATAACTTGGAGGCCGGGAATGTGCACCTGGGGTTTAATTTTTCGAATTTTTAAATAGAATTTTATTTATTTAAAAATTAAGCGAAATTTTGACGTGTTTCTGCTATAACTTCCGAAAATATTACCGCACAATAAAGATTTTTACATGAAGTTAAAGATCAAAAATTTATCTTTTAAATGATACTAATGTTTTAATCTTCTATTTTTCTATTTTTAATGAATTAAATTTCTATTTTTAATGAATTTTTAAATAAATATTTTAACTATGTTTTTGAATAATTTTTTTCGTAAAAAATAAAAACAAAAATTAAGCACGTTTCGCATTCATGGGAAGAAATAAGCTTTTTTCAAAGTGTTGCCATCACATTGATTAAAGCTCCAATTAAAAATAAATTAAATCTTTTTGGAAATGAAATCTGCAAAAATATAATTTTCGGCACGTGTTTGTAGGAAATGAAACAAATATGAAATATTATTTTTTCTACAAAATAAATTCAAGAAAAATTATTTTATGATTTTTACACTCTCTATACAGTGTGTTTATTTAGTCCCGGACCCATTTTAATGTTTAATGACTCATAAAATAATGAAGATATAAACAAACTTATGGCATTTATTGATGGAATAACTCATATATTTTCCTTTTCAGGTTTGAATATTTCTACTTTTGTAAATATCGTCTGCGCGTGTGGTTAATTTTAGATAATTTCATTTTCCAGTCTAAATATCTCTACTTTTCTAAATATTGTCTGCTTATTAATTGCATTTTTCTCTCTTTTGTTTTTGGCAACTATTGAAATGTTATGTTTACTTTTGATGTGTTTGTTCTATGTAGTACTTTTGTATGTGATGTTTTATTCGAGCGTATATTAAGGAGAATGCATACACCGCAAGAGAAAGCACAGATTTTATGATGGTCATAGAGTTAATTTCCAATTAACTAAATCACTGACTTTTAAGAGTTAATTTCCAATCACTTAAACTGACTGATTTATGAAAATTTGAATATCACTATTCAATAAAAAAAAAAGGATAATTTTAGATTTTCCATCGATCGCTTCAAAGAAAATACGCCAATCAGCGCACAGGTTTCTCAAGATTAACTGCCCTAAGATTATGAAAATGTTGAGTTTTTCTAAATTTTTAACATTTAAAACTTCATAAACAAGTCTTAGTTGATCGTGGGAAATAGAAACATTCATTCATTTATTTAACATTTGGTGTGTCCAGAATATTTCACAGAATATGATACCTTACTATATTAAATTTAGACTTCATAATTTTTGAAATATATTTATAGGCCGGAACAAAATATTATTATTGATTTCATTTCAATCTTTTTAAAAGCAAAACTAAAAACTGCATTTTATGCTGAATTTGAGAAATTTTTGTTGAATTATTCTTTGAGATATTACATAAATTATGAAAAATATTTTGTAGTTCACATAAGACTTAAATACCGAGCGATTCTGTTTGCAATACTCATATTCAGTAATAATAATAATAATAAATAAATAAGAATAAAGATTATAAATAAAATAAAACGCTTGCTTTTATTTAAAAATATCTTTATATTAATTGCAATTTCATCATTTCCACTTTAAATTAAAGTTGAAGTTTTGCCGGAAATGACAACAAATTAGCAAAATATATATAGTAAATTGAACGAAACGATCTAAACAGTATAAGTTTGGTATGACTATCAAAATTTGAATATTAAAAATGTTTTATTTGAGAATTCTTTAAGAGATCAGTTACTTAAAATACTTAATTGAAAATTGTAGCGAGCGGTAATACTGGCGAACCGGCTGGTCGCCAAAGGCGGCTAGAAAAAAATAAAATACATTATAGCTAACATAAGATGGATTTTATGCTAAGGGTAACGCAACAAATTGAGGTTTTATTCCAATATTCTATAAATTTTATTGAATTCGAAAAAAAATGACGAATAAGTGAAAAAAATTATAAGCTGGAGTTATAAGAAATTATAAGCTGGCTTCTAAAAGGTTGATAATATAAAAGATTATGAAAAGTACAACAAGATTATGAAAAGTTATGGAGAACAATCCTGCAAAGTGCTTCATTTTTCTATAAGATAGAAAAGAATTGAATAAAGCATTTATTCTTGATATTGCCTGTCCTCTGTCAGCGAATTTAATATGAATAGCTGAATAATTAACAGGTGTCGTCCTCGTCATCTGACCGCGGTTCAAAATTACGAGGTCCGTCCCAAAATAGCCCAAGTGTTGCTTCAAACGGGACGTTAATATAAATAAACCAAACCAAACCTGAATAATTAAATATATGAAAAATGTACCATATAATTCAAATACTAATGTGTGTTCCACTTACTATTTTTATTTTTACTTTATGTGATTTATTTCTTCATGGTCTTTTATAACATTGCTTTCAACTCATCGGAAATTAAATAAACTGACAAATTTAAAGATAATTCGTATAAAAAGTATTATAGAATTATTCAAATGGGTAAAGCAGTAGGCCGCAGAAGGTAACTAATACTTAAACTCTTTACGTTGCTTGAAGAATAGAATATCACGTTTTTCCCTAGAATATTACATTGTGTTAGCCATGGAAAGGAAAAATTCCTTTCCTCTTTCTACAACGTTGTAGAAATGATCATGTAAGCATCCCTAAACATTTAAATGTAAGGAAAGTGTCTCCACCTTTTCAAATATGTCTTAGGTCATCACATTGCGTAATTTCATTTTTTCTTTTATAGCGGGCCGATGAAGTTTTTTCTTTTCTTTTACTTAAGTATGTGTGTACTTTCTTCTCCATCGTTTTTACGATAGTTAAATGAAACGGCAAACAAAAATAAAAGAATAAAATTTTTTTTTTAAAAAAAGAAGTATTTTAGCCTTTCCTTTTAAGAATCCATTTCTCTTTCAAAGTGGGATGTTATGTTTTCCAAACCGGGGAACCCGACAGCAATAAAATTCTTAGATTGTTTGCATGCAAGATGAAACTACTTGATATTTTGTTTATTTATTTTAGGAAAATAGGAGGAATTTCTTGAAATTTCTCTAACAGAGCAATATCCATTTTTTTGTGTGACTCTCAACTTATGAGTAAAGGGGCCTACTAGCAGTCGGTCAAGTTGGCAATCTGGCTAGTTCGCCAACATCTTCATTTGAGGCATTAGATGTTTGAAATCATTCCGCAGCAGTTATTCGAATATTTTAAACCATTCCAAAATTATTATTAGCTCTTTGCACTCGAAAAATTATTAAGATGCATAATTATACACATGCGAATGTATAAATTGTGATTAAACATATTTTGTGCTTAATCATAAATACTTTAAAGTGATTGGTGCTTCATTTTAGCTACATCACGCAAGCATCTACTAAGAGTGCTTTAAAAATGGTCTAGTTCTCAATAAAAACAGCTTTTGAAATAAATTACCAAATAGCGCAAGCGTACCTCAAGCAGTCGTCGAACACCATAACTGATTTACCTCTCCTTATTACAAACTCAGATAATTCAACCATTTAATGGCTAAGATTAGTTGCCATTTAGTTACATCGTCGTTCAGTCAAATAAATGCATTAGATTGCCATGACATGGAACATCAGACTTATAGGAATGAGCCACCTGTTAAACAGCGATTCAATTTTACACCATGCGTTTATCGGCAGACGATATCATTAATGTGAGGACAGATGGTTATTCCGCAGTTGAGTTGGATGCATCTAAACTCTTCTGTGTTCACAACATTTCCCTTCCCTCGTCTAAGGGGATTTTTAGATCTTAGTTACTGACGGCAATTTCAAGCAAAAGTAACTTTTCAAAACAATTATTAGATCATTTTTTATTTTCCCTTTTTAATCTTTAATTTGTTTTCATTATTACAAATTTATGGAAATCTATTATCAATTTCTTTTCAAATTCACTAAACTCACTTTTAAATACAAAATTATTAATGGATAATTAAGTTCTGAAAAAAGTAAAACTATTTTTGGTCGTATGCAAGTGTAAAAAAAAAAAATCTGATTTCGAGCACATGAATAAGCAAGTGAACCTCTGGTCACAAAAGCCCGTTTTTGCAAACATGAAGCAAGAGAAATTAAATCACAGCCAGTAAAAAAGAATTATTTAAATTTAAATGCTTATGCATTTGATTAGAGTGATCAAAAATAAATATAACTTTTGGACATCTTTATTGAAGATTTAAACTGATTTTTATTTATTATCTTTATTTAACATATAAATTCAGTTCAGTTATCTAAGGGGTGCTGACATGTGGTTATGCATTCCAGAAACACATATTTACATATGTATAGATAAGAATGAAATACCCCCTCCCCCTTTTTTTTTTTTTTTTTTTTGCCCTTCATCTTATAATAAACAAAACTTTAATGACGATAGACTAGGCATGGCTTGTAAGGAAACTAGTTGGAACAAATAAAATCACTTTTCAAATTGATTGCCTTTCTGGTATCGCTAGCGGTATGCAAAATGGCTGAAGCAACACCTGGTTGAACGATCTTTAAATATTGCCATAGCAATCTGAGTATCATTCTCTCCATTTAATAAACGTAGTTACTATTTTTAAGACAGAAAGAATAGCAACTTGACTTTTCAAATTGATGTTGTAAAATCTTTAGACGAGGATTAAACCAAGGGTTGCTCAGTTATTTTTATATTCGTAGAAAAAAATGCGTCATAAAATGGAGAATTCTGTGATATATTTTAACAAAAGCAGTTGATAAAATAGTTAAAAGAAAAGCGTAGTGCGTCAATCAACGAAATAAAATCATGATTACGATTGTGATTTATCTTCTTTTAGAATTCCAGACAATTAGTGATTATCTACATTCGGAGAGAATTTTTTTGAAGAAATTGAAGGAGAGAAACTGCACTGAAAAAAAATAGTTTAGAATAACACTTTCATTACTTATATCGTAAAATGGCGCCGTGAATTTCTCCTGCTAGAACAAAATAATCCTAGCTATATCACAATTAAACCGTTGAGCTAAGCAAGGGTTATAACATGTACAAAAACATCGGAATTTTTTCATTTTTTACAAGTGACCGTTTATTGAAATTCATATTTATTTGTCAAACTATTCAAAGTAAATGAATTCATTATATACAAACTATGGATTGAAGAGAATAACATCAAATGAAGATGCAGATGTAGAAAAAGTAGTAAGAGCCATAGTAGCAGAGAAATAGTAGTAGAGAAATTTTACACTAGTTCAAACGTTGTTGTCGTGGGTTCCCATATAGATTTAATGTAATGGTTGATTGCTATTTTTTCTGAATATATATATATATATATACATAGTTTTAAAGAATATATATAATATATATATTCCTCAAAAGAACCTTTTCTATTTGGTACCATTTTTTATAGCCATATAAAAGGTCGAAACATTGATTGAAAAGTATTAGAGTTTCTTCAACTTTTATTATTTGTCCCATGCATTGATAGCCTGCTGTACATTTTTTTTATGTTACAGTAAAAATGAATACAAAGACAATTTGAAATGATCAATGACACATAGCAGGGCCGATATCTTTCTATATTCTACTCCGCAGAATTGTTGCCTGCCAGTGAGAAATGTGTGTTGCACTCGTAAGGAATGTCCAGCGAGAGTGACCAAATAACTTTTCAACCCACTATAAAAAATTTTCATTAGGGAGGGACGACAATAGGGAGGTGTAATATTCAGATATTTTCTAAATATTTAGTAAACCTGAAATAGCAAATATTATTTATCGACACATTTTCTTTTCACACATACAATGATATCAAGATTTTATTACATTTTGTACAGGTGGATTATGATAAGATAACTTTGTCACCTTACCAGTTGTTTTCTCCCCACTTAACGGCAAAATATTGCAAAGCTATCAGTGGCGAAAAGATGGCGAATGGGCAATGCACACTTGCTTTCGTTCACTGGGAAAATGCTGAGGAAAAAAAAAATATATTTAAATAATTGTTTAAAACCTCGTAGTGGGTTCGAATCGATTCTAAGTTGAATTTGTTCTGTGTGGGTCATTTCGATGTATTCTGCACTCGACGTCCTCCCTAAGCTCTTGGAATCCTTCTGTTGCTCTCGAAACAAGCAGATTAAGCTGAGTTGAGGTAATTTGACTATTTGCATTTTGACAATTCGGTTCGGAAATAAGTAAATTTGTAGAAGTTTTTTCAATGTGATTCACGCTGCTAATAGCTTCTCAGATATTTTGTAGCTAATTTCGTGTCGAACAAAAAGATATATAACGTATTTTTACTGTGGGTGATTAGCTGCTTGAGGACTCTACCTAGCTCTTAAGTACGTTTCAATTTCCAGAAAGGCGAACTATGTTCTTAATCCGCAAAAACACCCGTAGAGTTTTTTTCCCTTTTATTTTGTTTATGGCATAAAATTTTAATTTTCGTAATGAATTTCTCCAAATCTGCAATTGTTGTTTTCTGTACCTTTACAAGTAGCTTAGAAAGAAGGAGCTTTGGTCAGAAGATAATAGAAAAACAAGGTAATCGGCTTTTTATACCCTTTGGGAGGGGGCAGATTTAAACTGTGCCTGCGAATTTCATCTCACTTTAGAGAATGCGCTTTATGAGAGTAACGTATTCATGTAAATGACTGTTTCAATATTCATTTAAATATCTTTAAGAATGAGTTCACATATAATTGATAAGTTTTAGTGACTTGAATGAAACACATGAAAAAGTAATGAATGCAGAGACACTCGTAAAAGAATGGTGACAAGTTTAATGTTCTTGATTCTCTTCATCGCATTTTATTTGAAATAAATTTACATTTACAAAAAGTATTCATAAGCTAGGGGCAGTGTTAGAAGAAAAATGAGGAATCAGAGTTCTGGAAATGCAAGCGATTTAACAAGGGTGCGTGGTTGGGAGAGTTAAGGGCAAATAATGTTAAATTAAGATTTTTTTTGTTGTTGTTTTCTGTCGTTGCATCCATACGATCACTTTCTTGCTATTCATTTCTTCTCAAAGCAAAGTCTCAAGATCAGCTGCCAACGGGAAAAAGTTGCCCACGACTATCTCCTGAAATCCCCTGATAAGCGAAAATGAGGTATCAAGGACATAAAAAAGAAATTTTCCGAATCTTCTGGAAGTACTTTGAGATAGATGAACGGGGAACTTTACTCTCGGAAATCTCTCTCTATTTTTTTATATCTCTGTTTATGAACGAACGACATTAACGCTATGAGAATATTCCAAATAATATCCAAATTGAAAAAAAAATATAGATAGATTTTACTTCTTATGAACTTTCGTATTTGTTAATGAAATGAAATGAAATAAAATCTTCAACACACATATAGACAGCTTATTTCATATATTAAATGTCCTGATTCGGTTTGCCGTGCGACATTTTCTCCTTCTGGCGTACAGAAGGCGAAAAGGACGCACTTTGAATCGAGTCAGTTCGAGTTGGAAAAAGGAAACTATTTTGTGGGTGATGAGCCATAAAATTGGCTTCAAGTAAAGAATCATTATTGATTCCATTTTTAGTTTTTTTTTAATATGCTTATATGTAAATCTTATATATATGTGATCGCTGTGGAAAAAATGAGTCAAGAATAAAATGAATAGAATGTCTAAAAGTCCATGAAAACTCTTTCGTGTTTTTGTATAACACAAAATTGTACCAAAGCTCTCTATTTTTGCGAATCTCATGCTTAATCGACTATATCACAAACAGTAATTGAATAGAAGTGTGGAATACTGATTGCTATGATTCTGAAAATCCAGTCATGAATAGTTGAAAGGTTTCTTTTGATTACAGACAAAGTGGATTTTCTTTAGATTAAGACAAATTAGTCTAGTATTTTTTCCGTTCTTTAGGCTAGCATAAATTTATTTATTTAACTTTAAACCGTGTGAAACAATGGATGTGATGACGTAATGATCGATAAACCTCTGAGCATCGTGTTTGTGTTTATTTATACCATATAACAGCCTGGAGCTGATTTTATAAGGACAGCAAAGTGGCGAAGGGTGGGTGCGGGGCTGGAGTACCTCTACCAAATTTTTTTTTAAATCGAGTCAGCATTTTGGTCATCAGTGAGCAATATTTAAAGGTATAATCGCTCATGATATTTTACTCTACACATCGACGACTTATTGAATAGAAATGATAAACATGTGAAAAAAGAAAAGAAACATTGAAATTTTGATTCTTCAGATGATAAGTATGTACTGACATTTTATTGATGTAGTTTAACTTCCGAAAAGAAAACTTATTTCCTTCACAAAAGTGGCATTTCTAAGTTTACTGAGAGGGCGAAATGCCGAATTTGCTTCATGGGAATGCAAGTCGCACAAATCAACTTTTTAATCTTAGTTCCAAAAATATATTATTTTTATGCAAATGATTAACTACATAGCTCATATTACTATTTTTTTTAAATCTCACTTCAGCATGTGTTAAATCGCATAATTCATGCGATTAAAAGGTAAAGAGTGCTGCTGATGAAAACAAACAATGGCTCGGAAAAATCTGCAACAAGCAAATATATGTTAATCAGCCAGGAATTTTCTTAAAAGTATATCATACGTAATGTTAAGTAATAAAGTCTTTTTTACTATCTTTAAACTGTAACAATTTTTCGAATTATATATCTTTTACTGTTAAGCTGTGTAATTTCAATTATTTCTCGAATTAACTGATCGTAATCTAAAAGATATTTTATAAAATATATAATTATTAAATAACTGATCATCTCCTATGAAATAAATATTTCTTTCTTTAATGATAACATTTCCACCATTTGATGTAAGAAAATAAAAAAGCACGAAGAATTCTTAGTTATTTAATTCGAAAACAGCATAATTCATAAGGCTGTAAAGATTCGACATACGTGACAGGCGATGGAAATGCTGACCACGAAATTAACAGAATGTCGCAGATTGCTGATGTCCTGGATGCCAATCCTGGAAAGCACCTCAGTGGGAAAAGTATTAAATATTTTGATGCCAGAAACCTAAAATATCGATACTATCCTTCTCAGCTTCTTAAAAATTGTTCAAGGATTCATTCAGTTTCTGTTCATTAATCAAAGAATTCTAATTACAAGGCCACTTGGCTAATCTGAGGATTTAAAATCATGCATTGCTAATTCAGATTTTTTTTCTGGTCTCCTTGAATTTCCTATTAAAATAATGTGAAAATATTGTCTATAATTCGAATATATTTTGATTCATTAAATATTAATTATTTCTTAATTGTGTTCATTAGTTAAACCTATCCGTATATTGAGTCTCCAAAAATAGTAAGAGAATAAATTTTTTAATTCCTAAGCTCACCCGAAAGACAGCTGGAAGTTTTATAAAAGATTAACGAGAATGAAAATTCAACAATTAGAAATCCATTTCTTATCAAATACCAAGACTTTTTTTTCTTTTTTACTATCGTAAAAACTCTACAGGCTTTGTACACTGAATGCATTGAGATAAAATTGCATAGTAAAAATTAATAAAAGTAAAATAGATTATAGGTATATAGTTAGAATATGGTTTGGACATTTTTTCTATGTCTTCAGTGTGTAAACTAGTCTTAAAATCTTTTTGCCATTTCCAGCAAAGAGAAATAAGTGTTCTAGCAAAATTTATTTGCATCCCATTTCAAAATTTTTTTCAGAAGAAAATTTTTTTTTGTTGAATTAAAAAAAATATGCAAACAATTTAATCATGTGTTAGATTCAGTAAAGAAGGCTTCCATTTTGTAGATATTTCAAAAGTATCGTTTAATTTACAAAATGCTTCAAAATCAACTTTCAAAATGGTTCTCAAATATTTTCGTCATTTTAATATCACTTTTATCTTCAGGATCTCGTGACAAAACAGTTGAATGTTTCGAAATGAAGATTCTCGTGTGCTTTGTGCAAGAGAATCCTCAAAATTAGTCCAGAAAACAGCGCCGAAAAATCACAAATAAAATATGAGAGAAAATAGCGCTGGAGTTGAGAAGGTCCCAAACGTCATTATTTTGATGCGGATTATAGAAAAATTCATTTCAAATTGCTGCCAAATTCTTATTTTATCTATGCATTTCGGCGTAAAAAAAGATGTAAAGGGGTAAAATTTTCTTTCTGTGTGAAATCAGTAGGTCGTCGATAAGTAAGAGATTAAAAACTGATGAATGCAAAACTTAATAAAAGTCTATCGGAGTCTACTCTTGTGTATAATATCATTTAAATATTACAGTTTAACTTTTTACTAGCCAAAAATAAAAATACATATATAAAATTTTTTGATAGCTTTCCGCAAATAATATTTCTTAGTTATTTTTATATAGATTTATACTTTATAGACTAGATTGTCCTAGAAATCATAAATTTAGAACTTGAACAGAAAAAATGAGATGTTTTAAACATTTGAGTGCTAAAAAATCGTAATTGGTGTCTGTTTACACGATAACTGGGAAACACACACACACACACACACACACATCTCAAAAGCTGAGTGAGATACGTAATTTAGCGCGTGACAAGGAAGTAGGTACTTGCCTAAAAATATTGTGGTTTCCACGTCCACTTGTTTATATGCGTAGTATTCTGTATCTATTAATAGTGAAGAATTGTCTAAGATAGTGACGATAACATATAAGATTTGGGAATTAACTACTATCACCTCCCTTCCTGAAATAGCTGCTGCTTCGCCCATTAATGTGAATTTGGTACTGGTTGAACGCTGACAAAAAGCATTTAGGGAAAACTTAAGCAGCGTTCACACGAATCCAACTATTGCGAGCAATGGAAGGTCCCGCCTAATTTAGAGGGTTCACTTAACCGAAATGGGACAATGGTAAATAGTTGCTCTGATGAGACAACCATTTGCTATTGTTCCTTTGGGATCATATGATGTTCCTGAGCTAGGCGTGGCCTTTTATTGCGCGCAAAGTTGGCCCCGCGTGAACGCTGCTTTAGAAGTTTCTTCTTTCTCCAGGCAACGGCACTATCGTTCTTATCGCCATCACTGACACAAAGCAAGAGATAGATGTTACAATGATAACAAATCTAGCGATATCTGTTTTATCACAAAAATATTTTGGCCACAAGTAATTTAAGTAAATAAACACGGAACATCTCTTTAGGATAACTGAGAAAGAGTCCGGAAAACCAGCACTCCGTCTCTTATTAGCGACAGAGGACAAGGAATGCAGCCGAGTCGTATTTCTGTCTGAGACTAAGAAATCGTCTACTTGGTTTTTTAAATCTAAAAAAATATCTTCAGGGCAGAACCTATTTGTTATTCCTCCATTTCCAGCAGATAAAGAATTGTCTAAAAATAAGAACTGTTTTCTTCAACTCGCACAAAAATCAAAGCAAATGACTAAAACTACGCAAACTTGATTTTGAATTCAGATATTTGTCCAGTTGGTTCTATGTAATTGCGAAAGTGAGTAGACAGATAAGTAAGGATTTTCTTGCAAGTTTTGTTGATTCCAAAAACTGCAATATTGCAATTTTAAATGCTGTACATAATCCATACAAGTATGTTGTTATGGTTTTCTGGAGTTGTTAAAACTGAAACGCTGTTAACAAGAAGGTTAAAAATCAAAGAACCGAATATTACGTTAAATCCTGAGACCCAGCCGTTTTCTGTAAAGTTTGGAGACTATCTTAAAACTCAAAGCAGCTGAAAAGGAGTTTAAATTGATGTTCCAAATGAATTTATGCAGATCATTCGAGAGTAACTGGTCGATTCCACAGCATCTTGCTGTTAAAAAAAAGAATATTAAATAACGTCACGATTTCTGATAGATGCCATCTTCCTTTTTAACCAAATGCAATTACGTTTTACGGGGAACAACAGTTTTTTCATCCATAGATCTCATGAGAGAGTGGTAAGAAATTATGGTGCTCGAGGAAAAATACACCGACGATGACAATTTTCACATCTTTCAGCTTATTTGAGTCCGTATTCAACACGTTCAGCCTACGCAATGTGGTCTAGATGTTCCAACGTTTCATGAACATTTATGCTGAATGGACTAGAGTTCGTATTTTACTATTTGGATAACATTCTAATTCTCTCTACTGTTATACGGGCTATTTTACATCAGATTGTGAGCAATGGAAAAACAACATAGAATTTCTTTTCGCGAACTCTGAAGATATAGTACCTATTACAAAGAAGTATTAACCATTTACACAGCTGTAAAACATTTCAAATATCTCTTTTCTATAATCACGGACCGCTAACCAATAAAATTTGCCTTCCAACAGGATTTGGAAAAAATTTTGCAATGGAAAACTAGACAAAAAGTCGTACATTCGCCAATTCTCATCTGATATCCAATTTATTCAAAGGTATAAAATTACCGTTGCTGACACAGTCTCTCACACAGATGCCATTTCTGTGTCATCTTCTGTCTATTTACAAACTATAACAAACTCTTGAGATAATGTAGTTCTACCATATTGAGAAGCAACCCTAACTTAAAAATCTTACAAATTCCTTGGCAGAAAGCGACAAGAAAATCTACTGCGATACTTCTTCAAATTATAATCCCCATACGTACTTACAGAATTCTTTAGAATATATTTTCATCATATCCATAACTTATCTCATCCTGGAATAAAATCCTTAATACAATTGATAAAAAAGCTTTCATCTGACCGAATGTTAATAAAGATTGCCGATGTGGACTAAAACAGGATTATCATGCGAATGGAAGATCCATCAACAAAATCAATCGCTAAAATCGCTACTTGTTTTTTACGTTCATCGCAAAACATCTGACGACGGTGGGATACTTGATAACCAAATTTTTTAAGCTTTTGGGGACATATCTTGATTTTCGCACGAATACTACAACTACATATCATCCGGAGGCAAATGCCTTGATCGAAAGACCGCACAAAACTTTGAAAAAAAGTCTAAAATATCTTCTGCTGGGATCAAAATCCTGGTTGGAAGTACCGTCTTTCATTCTTTTAGACATAACATCTGCTATCAAAGAAAATTATGTTACTGTTCTGCAGAACTTTTATATGGAACCATCTTAGCATAACCAAGATAATTCTTTTTAACAATACCTTACATGAAACAGTCTGAATTCTTTTAAATAATGAGAGATATGAAGCTGAGATTTACCACTACCATGGAAATAGAGTAATCTTTGTTTCTAAACATTTTTCCGACTTTCCATTTTTAATCAACAACATAAACAATTCTTCATTACAGCCTGTCTATCTCGGACCCTATCCGAAAGAGCTTGAAAAATAAGTATTTCTATATTAAAATCTAGGGAAATGTTAAATATTTCAATTGACAGAGTAAAACCATGTTTTCTGATGAAGGGAACTGTTATTCGTTGCCAAGGACCGAATTACGAAAAAGCAGAAACATCTGACTCAGGTGTGAAAACAAAACTACAAACACTAAAGTTACCCTATTACTTAAAAGATTATCTTTCGTAATCGGTCTCCCTAGGAAAGGGGGGAGGCGCAGTACCGTTTCGGTTACATTGATTTATTGTATCATCATCAAATTTCTGATTAAGTTAAAAATATGTGGTGACATTGTCACAGTAGGAACCAAACAATGTTGGTTTATTTTTTGTTTGGAAGATTTGACATGGAAAAAAAATTTAAATAAAATATTCGAAATAAGCGTAAATAAAATATTGCAAATAAAAAATTATTCATTCTATCGAAGTGTGAAGTATTTTGTAAAGAAGTGTTGTTATTATTATATACCTGCATACAAGACAATTTACTAATTATAAATAATTGTGTTTTATCAAGGCATTTTCAAATATACGGTCTAGTTGGCAGTAAGTACTTTGCCCACATTATAATTGTTGATTCAATTGATATTTAAACCACCCTCTAAATAAGGAAAAGAAAATCTCTATTGTATGCAGACTGGAAAAATGAGTGAGGTGCGGATGTTCCCCATCTCCCGAAAATGACGAAAATCAATTTGTATCCCCCATTCAAAGTGATCTGAGGTAGTTGAGACTCAAGTGTTGGATTCCATCGCCAGACTGTTCATAATTGCAATCATGGTGCTCACGGTCCACTCAGGGAACAATAGAAGTTGTTCTCGGTTTAGTTCTAATTGATTTCAAGATTTCATTTGCGAAATTTAATGATCTTGGACTTAAACCTAAGGGACCTTGGACTTGATCCTGGACTTAAATCCAGCTTCAATTGGATATAAAATTTTAATAACTTGCCTCTGCTTTTCATATTGTTTCGGAACTAATGTAAGGAATTTTATTAAATTCCTTACATTCCTTACATCATTATTTGAAAATGGTGCATTTGGAAGAAAATTTGACTATTCACAAGGTATTGGTAAGTATTCTCGCTACTTAAACAATAAGAAAGTTTAATTTTTAGCTTCATAGTATAGTGAACAAAATGAAATTCTATTTTAAGCCTCTTTTCTTTGACACGAAATTTATTGCTTAGGAAAATTTTTATTCTATATCGAGTTCAAACTTTCATTCTTTTAGCGCGTTACGGTGTTTGAATACTCAGAGACACAAACAGATAAATCTGCACGCAGTCAATGCTTTGAGGGATTTGTACCAAAATTTGATAGAGAAATAAAACCTATTCTAGATTTTATCCATTTAAACCTTTTTTTTTTAATTGTCGTGTTCTCCGAAACTAGACATAATTTACGATTTTTTTCCGAATCTAGAAATTTTGAAAAATTAAAATTCATTAAAATTCAGCAGAAGAGTTATCTCATGATTCATATTTCTGCTCATAAACTTTGTTTTCGAGAGACTAAAATGCTAATAATAAAAGCTAGAAAAATGATGGGAGGATTAAAATGTTGATATTAAAAAGAAAAGATGACGAAGGAAGAGTTTACGTCGAGATAATTGCATCCGGAAACCAAATGACTCTAGAAAGAATGAACGATTTTCAACCTAATAAGCGTATTAGTGGTTTAGAAATAAAGTGAAAGGAAGACCAGATTTCAAAATGAAATATATCGTCTAAGATAAATCGATATTTTTTGCAGTATCGCAATTTTATCACATATTCGAATTTTTTTA